>PJAJ01000037.1:0-299517 GCA_002818215.1 Picochlorum sp. 'soloecismus' | reverse complement strand
TACTTGACGGCTGCGAAGGGGAATGGGAGTCGGCCATCTCGTACTGTTTCCAAGTATTCCGGCCAAAAATTTCCAAGTATCCTCCAAAAACACGTAAAATAGTCTCAAAATTTCAATTATCGTCACTGCTGCAGTTCTTATAGACCGCAAAACCAAATTAGCTTCTCCCAAGACATGGCCGCAACATGCTCGAAACAACTCAAACTCAACATGCTGCAAACACCTAGTACGATGATCCAAACATCTTATAGTATATATAGAAATATATGTGCAAGCACGCAAGGTACCATATTACACACACACTTACTGATCGTGTCCTATATATATGTGCTTTCTTATTACCATGGGGTACTCGATATTCGAGACGGAAGCGTCCGCCCGCGTGCACGCATGGCAGAGTCCCCTCGATCGATAGGGCAACATTGCAATTGCAACCAATTGGTCGTGTCTACAACACGGATGTACAAGATGACGGTCACACTCTAAAATGCCCAACCTGAGAATGTTATTAGGATTTTATATTTGGCTCTTGACTTGATCATTGCTGTCAATATTCGTAAAACTTCAACTGAACCTGGGAAGACTCGTCGGAGAAAGGTCCTTGGACTCGGGTCTGGAAAGCAACCCGACAGAGACACGTGAAGAGTGCATTCACCAAAAGAAGCGCACATAGGGCTTGGAGAGGGAATCAATATTCATCTAGACATGGATTTCAATTCAAGTATGGCTCCAGGTACGGAAGAGACTGTCGGCAACAATGTTGCCCTTCCGAACGTGGGCAGTGGTCCCTACTGTACGGAGGATGAGGTTGCGGCGCTCTTGCAGGCTGGAGGCATCAATCAAGAAATACCTGACACAGAATTAGAATTTAATGGGGTTTCTTTGGATACTCTGAGTGTTGACTTGCTGGATGTTCCCATCGACTTGGAGGTCGACTTGCGGTGTGATATACTGTGTCCTGTTCAGCCCGACTCGGTCTGGCCAGACGCCGTACTCGGGAATAATGGGACGCCGAATGTTTCGGACACCCCTGAGAGAAAATTCGAGATTTCTCGTGACTCGGTGGTGTCTGAGACTGCAACGAAAGGGAATGGGTCCTGTAAGGTGGGAGAGACTGGGAAAGCAAAGGATTGCAATCCTGGTGCAGTTAAAAAATCCAGAAAAAAGGCTGATGGAACAGAACGGAACGCGGCGGAAAGGCAGCGAAGATACAGAGGGAAGAAGAAGCAAAAAGAGCGAGAAATCGAACTGGAGGTTGAGGCGTTGCGTGAAAAAGCAGAAGCTATGAAAATAGAGAATTCTCTGCTGAAAGAGAAACAAGGAGCATTCTCCTCAATGTTGAATCACAACAACGACCAACTCAGAATACTGAATGGAATGCAGAAATCTATTGAGAGGAAAGAGAATGGTACCGTTTCAATTTGTTCACCACGAGACCATCCAGAGAATGTTGAGGAGGCATGTGATTTTGATACAATGTCGATGGAAGCCATACAGGAGCATATTGGTAATCTGTACCTTGATGTTCTGACATCTTTTGAAAAAGAAAAGCAAGGCAAAGAACTGATTTGCGGGACGGATTTTCTCTCCAGAATTTTGGAGACAATTCCTCCAGAGTCCATGTATCGTGTTTTTCAAGAAAAGGTGGACACGCTGCTAAAACAGTTTGATGCATCGCGTGGGGATACAGTAAAGCAAAATGAAGTTGAGAAAGACTTGAAACGTCTATTCCAGATGCGAACAAATGCAGTGAGTGCAATGGCTATGCTGAAACCTAAGCTCGTGTTGTCGCATCTGGTGGATGGCTGGGTTGGAGAGACTTTTGATGAGGGTATTGTTCCTGGCCAGCCTACCAGAATCGATTCTGCTACTTTGGCATCGTTGGTTGAAAGTGTAGACGTAACAGATGAACAAATTTCAAAACTTTGCGCGATTTGGAAGAAGTTTGTTGCATCATGGAATAAAGTTGTCAACTCCGTGGACAAGTGTGTGGCTATGCTGCCTAATGATCCAAATATACAAGAGGAGGGGGTTGATCAGACAGGTTCTGATGTTTCTAGCGGTACAACGCTCGATGCTCTTGATGAAATTGGTTTGCATGGATCAATGGGCCATGCCTGTTTCATGCATAAAGCGGTGCAGCAGCATCTCAACGAAGTATCACAACATCAGGTATATCAGGTTCTTGAACTGGCACAGGATATCTGCTCTGTCTTGACGCCGGTACAAAAAGGCAGACTCTGTATATTCCAGAAGTCTTCTGCTCCTAATTGCATGTTTTTGCCACAGATGCTTGCCACCGTTCCTCTCATACCGAGAATGTGTGATCATGTCCAGACGTGAGCACTAAGAAATGCTGGTCATGCATTGACAAGAGCTTTTTTTCATCGTTGAGCACTGTCATGTGTGTTTGGTGTAAATTGCATTGCAAGCGCACATTTGGTGCATTTCTTTTTTCTCTCTTACGAACGGTGTAAATATCTGTCACACATGATCTGTGTGACCATCCTGATTGTAGCTTCCTTTCTCTAGGGCTGGAGGTGTTGCAATGCTGTGGCATGATGTTTGGTGCTATCATGATAGGAGACTGTTCTACTCGAGTATCCGACCTCGGATGCCTCAGCCAGTCCATGAATTTAGATGTCGATGTCATCCCACCGCATTGCACTTAACGCGTGTATGTTCAGCATGAATTCCCTTGTAAAAGTATTCTAACACGCCTCAATCTCATCTAAGAGCGCTTTGAATCGCCTGAAATTTAAGGGCTCGAACAGCATGCCAAAATCCAACATTTAGCTAGCGAATTAGCCTTATATAGTTCTGTACAGTACTGTACTAGTATACGCCCTAGTGCGACGTACGTCGACCGCTAGCGGTACCGGTACCGGTACCGGCAGGAATGAAACATGAAAAAAAGAAGAGAAGAGATTTTGACTAAACGGCTAAACCGAACAAGTCAGATCATCACTTTAAATGAATTGCATAATTCTATGTAGTATCTACTCAGAGTATACAGTCTCGATGCGCAAGAAAAGCCTGAGATTTTTAGGGAGTTCAGTGCGGTCGCTGAAATAAGGATTGTAGGCCCACACAAGCAAGCTTAAGCGTCTGGCGATGATAATCGATTCAATCATGATTGAAAGATGCATCAAGGTGAATTCTTTTATAGTGGCTGTGACTTTATCGTTGGTTTTACTCTCCATGTGGGCACTGGACCGTCCCTTGAGTTATCTCCCAGCTGCTCGTTGGTTTCTGAAAACCGAAGGGCAAGTTTCGTGGCCTGAAGATGCAGATTCTATGAGAAATCTTTCGTTGATGGAATGGCGGGAGGTTGCTGGTACTCCCCCCAAACTGCTTCATTTAAATTTTCTCTCCCACAGGGAGATTATGTATCTTTTGGCAAGCTGGATCCATGGTCAGGTGGTATATTTCCCACCACAAACTTGATTAATGCTTTAGAAACCCGAAGCTATAAGAAAGAAATCATAATGACATATGTCAACGATGCACCCTCGGCCTTTGAACCTGCTGTGAACTTTTTCTTCTCACTAAGGTCTATGGGTTATAGGGTACAAAGAGGTCGATCGCTTGCTGTACAAAGCGACAGCAGGGCTGAGTACAAAATATGGCATCCAAGAACATGGCCGTTCTGCAAGCACGCAATTCTTGTCACTGTCACCAAAATTTCCACCCAACATAACCCTTCAGCAGTGGAAAGTTATTACAGCGAATACTCTTCTAATGGCAAGCATTTCTGACAGGATTCCAGTAATTGCTCCTATCAGCTGTCATTCTGCATTTCTGGGTGAAGGACAAGCAAACTCTTGGTTCCATGGTATTCCCCTCAACTTTGCAGAACGTGGAATCCTGGTGATGGACTGCGATATCTATCCAGAGAAAGGAGAATGGTGTTTTACATGGCATGATATAGGAGGAGAATGTTTGAACAAAGTTGTGCTGCCAATGGACTATGATGAGTACTTAAAAGACGAGAGGGTTGACTCACAAAGAAGGTCAAATACACTCACCGTTAAAACTACTACTGACGATTCATTACCTATCATGAATTATCATCAATTCTTGAAGAAAGTTAGTGATTTCAAAACTGAAAAAATTGTGTATTTATCCGAGCCAATTCAATTAGCAGGCATCCCTTGGTCAATAATTGATGATCTGGTACAGCCTTTAATGGATTGTTTCGGTGGATTGACTGGACGTCCTGTTGATTTGAATGCCATGATTCGTCTCTTTGGTACGCAATAAGACAAATTTTTTATCCTGTTTGATGGTTATATTCGCATCCCACTTGGAGAAGATCTAGAATGATGTGCCGAAACATACGATCAGGGTGAGAGCAAGTGGCAAGAGAGTCCATGTGTGATCCAAGCAAATTTGCTTTAAAGGACTAAAATGAAGAAAGGTGAAGAAATAGGTACAGCGATGCAAGGAATTTGATGCATTTTTGAGACACGGGACATTGTAGGAATCGTTTTATTTTTGGACCTTGTTTGAGTCTACGATGCGATATTTCAACATGCTGGTTAGCCATAGTTCAGATCCATGGATATCGCAGAGGACAGACGACAATCTTGTCGTTTTAAGTTCATCCTATTGGTACATTTTCAGCCCTTATACGATGTCAATGAGTTCAACATATTTAATAAATCTCATTTTTGTCACTAATAGTCTTCAATAAGCGTGAGTGGCGAAATGCACTATCCTCAGAAGGGCAGAGTGTTCCATCCAAGAAGAAGACCCATATGGGTCTGTCGGCCGACAACTAGTTGGGCTATAATATTATAGCGCTACTGTGGTGCTTGAGGAATGCAGCATTACGGCAAATACAGTTGGGCTTCGTGGCGCTCCCCGATACTAATTTGGGACAGTACATATAGTGTGTACGTACTGTACGTACTGTATACATGTACAGTATGCGTATACGCACTACTACGTAGTACATGAAGCTTCATGCGCATAAAGGGGCTCCTTCGAGGGGGGGGGGGGGGGGAATGTAATTACCTACCCTATCTCTAATATTCGTGCGTACATTTACTGCAGTGTCAAAAAGCATTATCGTAGTGTGTCATGCACTTTTACACTGGAATTAAAATGAGTGGTGCCTGTGCCGTGTCTAGACGTTGAGATCTGAGTAGGAAACGAAGACATGGGTTTGTGCGCAAAGTTGGCTATCTACTGTACTAAAATTTTGCATTACGGTACTGGTAGATCCGTATCTCAAATCGGTTCCCCATTTTTTGTGTTTTACAGTGCGTGCACTGTACAGCGGCGGGGGAAAGATTCGTGACGTTCTTCGTGTCCAAGATTGAACCCTGGAACATTCGTAATAACTTTTGCCAAAGTGTCCGATTGTCGGAAAATTGACAAGGGTGCATTTATTTGTCATTAATGACGGGAACAAGCCAACAAGACCAAAAAACATACGTCTCGATGTTGACAGACGTCTGCTCCCTTAGACAAGCATGGGCTGTTGCTATACTGCTGACGTCGACAGTATTGTTATTAATCTTTGACTTCTTTAAACATAATTCTTTACAAATTGGGATTGTAATTGAGCCAGTAGCGAGGATAAAGGATGCTGACTGCGCACTCACATTGGGCTCATGGTGTTCTTCTTGGAACAGACAGAGAGAGATCGAGTGGAAAGCACCTCAGTATAGGTCCCTCAAGAATTGCCTGTGGAATTGCAATGGCGTAGGGGTAAGTACATGCTTTTTCAATCGGATTTTCTACGATTGATTTTATTTTAATGAAATAATAAATACCTTGACAATGGAATATGTTATCGCTGATCTTGCAATATCATGCATGGCCATATGGGCTTGTTTCTTTTTGAAATATTTCAATATTTCTACATTAATGTGGATTTCTTGCATTGCATCTGCAGGTGTGTGATTATTTGTCTGGGATATGCCGTTGTCCTGCAGGGTGGACGGGTCCGTCTTGTAGTGAGAGGATGGATCGCCCGTGCAGTCAGTTTCCTCGTCCTCGGTGGTCTTTCAAGCCGTATGACGAGCCTTATGATCGACACAGAAACTCTAGTATGGTTGGTTCCTGTGCAGGGCACTGTGATCGTGATTATGGGTCTTGCTATTGCCCAAAAGGTACTAAATATGGACGAATCGAGCCACCAGAAGAATCACCACCCGGGACAAGACCGAAACAGCGTGGAAGGCAGTTGAGTCTTCACTGCCAACCAAGAAATGGGTCTGATGGCTCACGGCTATCAACGGGGGAAAAGACATGGGACGACATATTTGGGGACAATGGTTGGTGTCAAGCAGATAATCCTGAAGTATTATGTCCGTGCATTGAAGATGGAGTGGCAGGGGTTTTATGTGATCAAGTCAGGGAGAATTTCTGCGTGAATCAATGCAGTGGAAGAGGCCAATGTGACAAGGGCTTCTGCAAGTGTGATGTTGGGTATTACGGGCATGACTGTGCAAACAGGGTACCACAAGAGATCATGGAGATCAATGAATCGCCGCTGATACAGCCATTTTCCAGGAATGAATCTTCTACCTGGATTCAACAGTTTACTAGAACTCCAGCTATGATGCTGTCGCCTCCTCGGAAAACCAGGAAACGACCTCTTATTTTCATATATGACATGAATCCTATCTTTGATCAAGTGCTACTTCAATATCGAATTGATTCTGGGAATTGTGCACATAGGATTTTTGATGCCTTCAACAATTCAGTACCAATGACACATGTGTATTGTTCGGAGACTGGGCTGCATGAACTCTTGCTGCAAAGTGAATATAGAACCTTGGATCCAGAGGAAGCCGATTTGTTTTACATGCCCATGTATACTGCATGTGTGCAGTTCCCTGTATCTGGATTTTTGGATCATCCATGGTTTCATACGCCGTCTAGAAGTGCCAGGGTTTACGTAGCATCTTCAATGTTGCATGAAGCCCAGCATTGGGTACAGTCGCAATATCCATACTGGGACAGAAAGCAGGGCAGGGACCATTTCCTGGTGAGTTTTTCAATGAATTATATATATACATAACTCATAATAGCACATACATTTGAAAAAAAATCTGGAGTTACCAAAAAGAGTAGCGATTCTTATGAAAAGATGTTGTTCACCTTGCAGTTAGCTCCACATGACGAAGGATCTTGCTGGATTCCAGAAGTTTTTCGAAATGCTACAATATTGGCGCATTGGGGTTATACAGGACGTAATAATGTCAGTTTTACATCGTATGCATCTGATATCTTCGACATTGATTACAATGACAAGATCTTTCAGCCTAGAGGCTTTAGAAAACTCATGGGAGATTATCCATGTATTGATCCAAAGAAAGATTTAGTCATACCAGCAATGTTTCCCTCCACTAAGTACCCGAAGTCGCCATACTTCAATGAAAAATATATTGGCAACAGAACTATTTTGGGATGTCACAAAGGCAGGCTGCTCAAATACTTGCCCAAGTATTCTCGAGGAACCCGACAGAAGCTCGCAAAACTGTGTGAGGATGAGAGTTGGTGGGATAAGCATAGAATTTACATCGGCGAAGAGGTACCAAGGGAACTAAAAGGCCTCTCCTACTCTGAAATACTTTCAACAACCGTATTTTGCATGGTGCTGATGGGTGAGGGATTCGTGACCCGCTTTGAAGATGCAATCTTGCATGGCTGCATACCGGTGATTATCATGGATGATGTCCTCGTTTCATTTGAAACAATCATCGACATTGATGCATTTTCATTCAGAGTTCCTGTCAAAGACATGGGAAACCTTCCAGAGATCCTGAGAAGTGTCCCTCAGGATAATATTGCAGCGATGCAACGTAATTTAGCAAAAGTATGGAATCGTTTCGTGTATAACTTTAGAAATCAATATTCTAATTTGGGACACAATGTGACAGATGATGCCTTTGCTACCATTATGCAATGGTTGTACAGCAGAATTGACGCTTAGTCGTACTTTCCCATTTTGGATTTTGTTTATAATAATGCTTAATTAATTATCTTCTCCCTCTGTATAAGGCCTCTGATGTAATATCAAGGCGTTAATGATGCATATGATCTGAATTATTGTGTGTCTTCATAACAGTATTGTCGATATTAGCATGTATTAGCCCAGCAATTCACCTTGACACACAACTGATAAGTTACAGAGTAATGAGACCTTTTAGACCCATTTCCAAATGTTCCAAAATATGTTACGGCTGTACGCCATCGAATCTCGTTAATTGGAATACAAGAAATTATATAATAACTGTATAAATCTGCGAGCGATAGGTGCAACTCTTTGGCACAAATACCAGGTGCCAGAAACTCTGAAGCCCCCAGATGAACAGCAAAATTGTGTCCTATGGATATACACAGTCGACAAAAGCTTCCCGATTGCCGACAGACACTTCATGATTGAACTATTTTGTTATCAGCCAGATCATACCACTATATTCTATGTCCTGGTCGATATTGAGTCAAATTATTATGATGCCTCATAGTTATGAGTTACTTTAAAAAGTACTGCGACAGTACCAACCCCGTGGAGGATGGGTCGACAGACCAACGACTCATCCTTTTCCCTCCTTCTTAATGGAATTGCTGGTCGATAGATAGCGTATAATGCTAATTATTTAATGATTATTAAATTGTAATGAACGATGGGGCCTGCCACCAGAGAAGTAGAGGAGGTACTATCCGTGAACGCAAAACCGTTTCAGCCATCATCCGCGCAGAAGGGAACTCCCCTTGTGGTTCATGTCGGATGTGGAAATGAAAATGGAGCATGTGATACTCCCTGTCGTTCTCAACACGTTGATACGCCGGTTCATCAGAGGGTGGTGCGTATTCTTTTCCTCGGTTGGTTCTGGTTCGGTTGGCCGATTGAGATGTCTGTCGTCCCATCGGAAGGACTGCCGAATGGGCACTTTTTGTGATTGTCGTTTTGCTGTGATGTTTGGGCACTGGCTATGATCGACGTGTACAATTGCTAGCAATGATTCTATGTAATATTGCCTGTTTTGAATGTAACAAATATATGGCCTGTTGCAGAGAGGGCAAAAGGCGTCGCAGGGTATGGGGCCCAGGACACGAATGGTGCTGGAGAGTTTGGATCAGAGTGAGTGTTGCTCTAAATGCTAAAGGAATCGCATTCTTAAAGAGAGAATACAATTTAAATATTGTTCTTATTATGATTTGCAGTACCTTTTACTCCCAGCCAAGGCATCTGCACCCCGAGTCCGACGAATATGGCCACGGCGAACGTCTTGGCAGTCACACATGGCAGTGGAGGACATCCAAATATAATGGCAGCTGGTTCTCCGAATCATCTACATGCCCAGGCTCATTATTATGTCGGGAATGAAAACATGGTACCAATATCTCCTGGTTTGATTCAGGCTGTTTACTACGCCCATCCGGCAGCTTGCAGGTCGCCTGTTGCTCCTAGGGCAGGAGAAAGTAGCAACTTCCATGCTGGATCGCCATCATCACCAATGGGAGTATACGTAGGTAGCCCCTCCATGGGTGCTCCAGAGAGTCAAGGAAGGAGGGTTTTTGATAGATACCTAGCAAAGGAAGGGCATCCTGTGGCCCCGCCACCCTGCAAAGGGGACGAAAATCAGGATGAAACAGGGCAACCGTCTAGGATGGGCCCTGAAATGGTGCATCAGGAAACACAGAAAGAGATGACAGGTGGAACACAAGAAAATACTGAGAATCACAATCAAAGACACAAAGTGGAAAGAAACCAATCGAAATTGTTGGGAAGCGTAGACTTGGATGTAGCGATGGATTTAGCTCTGCATATTTGTGCCATTGAAGGAGTGCAGGTAATGGGAGATATTCCTCACGAGTTGTTGGATCTTGCATCCTTGTTGATAACATTAGATATCCCCATTGAAATGGCAACGTTTCCTGCCGCCCAATTTGGAAGTCCTATTAAAGGCAATCGTAAGGATTTGACGGTAAAGGTAGATAAAGTGAGGCTGAATGCCCGTCAGCGCCGAACGTTGCGAAGGGCCCAAGAAAGAGCTTGGCAGGCGCTGGAGAAGATGCGTGAAGGAATGCCAAGCGAGAATATGTCGCAGCACAGTCCAACCGTAGCTTACTGTGTTCCTAATGCACTGTATCATTCAATGCATGGCTTCGAAACCGACTCGTTTGGAGGATATGGAGTGACTCAGACATACGCTGAATACCAATCTTGTCTCATGGTGCAGCCTCAAAGCTTGATGGCCCCCGTGCCATATGTAGGCATGTCTTCTCCAACAAAGTATTATCAAGTCATTGAAAACCCTGTTGAGCAGTATATTGCAGTCCCAACTAGTCCATATACTGTGCAATATGCCAATGGACCTATGCATCCACAAACTGCAGAGGCCAAGACTCAGAGACCCAGGACCCATCAAAAACACGTGTCATCAAAGAGACTGAGCCGATTTGCACCATCCACATGAATGCTATGAAAACTTTCCGTGACCAACATCTTTTCATTTCATGAATATAGTGTGAATGACACGTGTTTTCTAATCTAGCAGCATTCTTGGAGCAAATTAGTTGGCATTGTGTGTTATTGGCTCTCTGTTTTGGCCCTTTTCTTGGTGTTCCAGGGTCGCATATGTGGTGGATTTTTTTTACATAAATGAAAACAGAACACTGTGTGTTCCATGTATATATTGTAAAAAACTAGAATAATTTTTGCAATGTGTTCAACTCATTCATATCAACATCCTCCTCTGATTTAGTTTCTAACCCTTCAACGACATCAATCACGTTTCTTGCCTTATCCAATATATCTTTGGGAATCTCCTCGAGCAACAAGTCTAACCTCTTGATCGTGGAATCCAATTTGGTGCGGGCTTCATCCGCCCGCAGCTCACCTTCCCTGCTTGAACTCAATAGAACAAAGTCCAACCCTTCCAGCTCTTGAAAAAAGTTACGCACGAGCACCTTTCCTTCATCGGATCCCTTTTGCTCTGACACATATTCACCAACAGACCTGACATTCTCTCGTAGACCAGAAAAGGCTCCAGATCTCAATTGCTCTCTAGCTTCTGTTGGGCTTTGCACTGCAAAGGATTAGGTACATCAATACCCTAAATTGCTTCAGCATCAATTAAAAAACAAGAAAATAACTACACTAAAGCGTACACATCACCCGGCCAATGCGAATCAACTGATCTCTGGCTCTGAAAAGTGGAGGAACATAGGAATCAATCCTGTCCAACTTTTTCCTCTTCACATATTTCCCCAGTCCCCTCGTGATCGCTTCATTCTCCGCGTATGCTGGAGCACAAGCAAATGACGCCATCAGAGACAGATACCACATTAAGTCTCGCCTCGTAGCAGCACTATTTTTGCTGTCCTCCTCGTACAGACAATTAGTCCTTTGCAGCAGGATCCTTGTCACACAACGTCCAGCTGCTGGCTGCACGAACGATACATACATCAGTCTCCATTGTTTCTTAGATTACCATTATATTATAATATATGTCATCTGATATCAATCACGACAATCATTCAATTTCCTCACCCGAACCAACATCTTCCCGGCATAAGATTTCCTCAGGTGCTTCCCACCACAGCCCGATCCTGACTTCCCTAACATCATTACTAGATTATTCATTTTTATATATGTACGGTATGTTTTGAAGAATCAAATCAAATCAGATCTCCAAGCAGAAGCCTTGGTATTTGCCACTCTGTGTACCACACAAAACTGCTACAGGCAAGACGGTCAAGTGCACTTGGTACGTATCAGACAAAATATCAACACCAGCCTTGATCGGCATATTACCCTATACCATCTTTATTTGAAATGCGTCACAGGGTATCCATCAAGGCATCTTGTTCGTTGCCATCTCATCAATGCCTGAAATGCCAGTGGAATCACCTCCTCCCAAAATTGGGATCTTAACTTCAAAAGTCTGGATGCCTCCATTAAAACAGAGATACTGGACACGGATTGCGGTAGAATAATGATTGAAACTTACAACAAATTTATGTATTTGAAGAGGTAGAAGAGGTAAAAGTCGCTTGATAGATGGAGATTGACGGGACAGAGTCTTTCGACTTTCTGCCAGAGAGTTCAAGTGGGCTTCACCTTCAAATACATCCGGTGCGACATGTTGATATTATTCATACGCCTATTAAGATGAATTTATGAAAATTTTGATATTCTTACTGCGGTTAGTTTCTCTATTGCAGCTTGTTTTGCTCAACGTTGGGGATCATTTTACGAGAGTTGTAGTCCAGTCAGAAGAAGTGGTGGCAGGTTTTGCATCTGCTTCCAGTGATGGAACGAATGATCGAGTGTACCAATATAATAAAAGTGGGGTAGTGAGGGTAATAGGATGTCTTTTGGGGGAGCAGAAGGGGAGGATTCTGGACGTACGGAACTCTTTTGATCTTGTTGTGCTAGAGGGTTCTGACGAGTCAGTGGACTTTGACATGCTGCATAAGAAATTAGAGCAATGTACGATATTGACGATGATGGATACTACATATTTGAATACAAGATTTATAGTGAGATCTGAAAGCATCTGAACTTGATCAATGCAGACCGGCAAGTGCATCCTGGAATGGACTTTTTGGGTTGGTATGCCACTGGATCCGACTTACAAGACGTGGATGTCGAGATTCACTCAAAGATGCTAGAGATAAATGGAACATCTATATTTATGCTGTATAATCCAGTGAGGCCTGAAGGAATGAACGATGATTCGTTGTGGTTGTTTGAGAGTGGTGAGGAGGAGCATGTTTTTGTTGTTGTTGCTCTTGTTGTAGTATTGAAATAGCAGCCTATTGGTATTGATGATCATCATTTGATTTGTTTCGTATAATAGTATGCATGGATATATGCAGAGAGACATACACAGGGAGGGAATAAGAGTACGGTTTTTACAAGGTCGAAATTTGAATTTGTGTCCTCAGAGATGGAAAATGTAGTGGCAAATCACCTGAGCAACGTATCGCTGTCTGATGATGATACGACTGTAGTAGATCAACGTAAGAAATATTTTATTGTGTATAAATACCTGATGTATTGAGTAGTGGATAACTTTTACGTTTGTAATATTCATGTGCAGTGAAAAACCATCACACGAACCTGAAAGGGGCAGTGGAATCCCTTATCGAGCGAGTGAAGCAGATGCATTCTATTCTTTTGGGAATGAAGCAAGGAAATATAGGATTCGATCCAGTTGTAGTTCGGCTGATTGCGGAATTCGCTGACAAGTTACCTGCAGCAGATCAAGTAGCCTTGTTCTCTAGAGAGCAAGAGCAGGCTCAAAAAGATTCTACGCTAAACACGCTTCTCGCGGTCATCGTGGCTGGATCAGCATCAAGTATGTTTAAATCAAGCCTCGACATGAAATAATGCATGCGTGAATGTTCATCTTATGCGATTGTTGTATTGCCAAGCGACCAACTATAATTTCTATGCAGGTGAGAAATTAATGCAGAAGCACACTTTCTTTAGCAAACGAGGAAAAGAACATCTTAAATATTCATATTAATAATTATGACGGCAATAATAATTTAAATATTTGACACCTAATACTCAGTTGTATTAGAGTGTTAGAAGCAAGTTGGGTGTCATTCTGCCTCCATGCCAGTGAGGTATCCATATGGCACTTCTGTATGGTTTGATGATTTCTCACTGTACTGCACATCAGCCTGGAGAAGTACTCGTAGTTGCAATGATACGATTCCAACGTCTCCCTCTCCAAGCACATGTTCATCCCACTTGACAATGGGCATCACTGGGAATTGGCTCCCAACAAGCATGGCCTCCTTGCTAGATTTCGCTTCTTCTAGAGATATTCTACGCTGACTTATTTTCGAAACACTTAAATCCCCATCAGCTAATGCAAAACTAGAGACCTCCATTAATCTCAGCATGGAAAGGGTCGGCACAGCATGGGTCACAGGGGGGAACACTAATTCATCATTTTCCATCAAAAACACCACATTCGCATCAGGGGCTCCTGCAACGTAGCCCTCATCATCAATAAATATCCCAGTCTGATAGCCTTCAGCATTAGCATCCATTATTGCCATCGTATCCTGGAATCGATCGGTTGACTTCAAGGTTGCAAAATATGGACTCTTACATGGAACAGGAGATGTCTTCACATGCCAACCCCTCAAATACTCATCAGACTCAGCCACACTTTCATCCAGCTTATTCACGATAACATACATTGCCGCCCTTGAAGGAGAGACCACTGGATGGCCGTATGAGCCTCTCCCTATAGACAAAAATACTGTCACATGCCCTTGCAGTATTTTTCCTGCTGCAATAGTTTCCAATATAATCCTCTCAAGCTGTGCTTTACTCCATTTCTTTGGCAACTGAATATTCGCCTTGGCTGCAGAAAGCATCAACCTGTCCAACCGATCATTCATCTGATATACATAGCCATCGATCACCCGAAACTTTTCGTATACTCCGTGCCCACTATGGACCAAACTCTCATTCACAGCAACACCCATCATCCCAGGATCGTTTACAATGCCCCCCAGCTCGGAAGAGTAAAACGAAACCATCTCCTCTACATGTGAGTTTGAGTCTACATTCTGTCTGGACATGCTACTCCACGCATCCAATGCTTCCTGAGAGCTAAGCCGCCTGGTTGGGTACGTCTTGACTTCGACTCCATCTTCGCCAAGTCCCTCGGCGCCATCCAACACCACTTTCTCCATTGATCGAGCTCGAAAATTCATCATAAACCTCTTTTGTCCAAAGTTGGTTGCCTTTACCGAACTGCAGAAAGCCCTGTCAGAGCCATGCCACCCAAACTTCTTATTGGCATGCTGTGACACAGTTTCACAACCCTGACTACCAAGGGAACCACTGATAACAAATCGCATCATTTCTAAAACTTTGAATTACGATATGTGAAGACTGTACAAAATATCATAGATTTGGACCCATTTTGTAGTCTTCTTCGTCAAGGTACTAGAACCGCAGCAGGCCTCAGCACGCGGAGCCCTGAATTTTCGATCATTTCATTATGACCAGACTGTCCCATCAACAATTGCGTTTGATCGGAACCCGTCCAAATAATCACAGCCCATCCTGCCGGCCGGCCTCGGTCGCATCCCGACTATTCGTGCTCCTCTCCTCCGCTCCTACATAGTGTAGAAAGAGTTTTTAAATTTTAAAATTGTCACGGATAGTTAGACCGCTGCTGTAGAGAATACGGAATAATGGACTCTAGAGACCGTCCTCAGCGTCGGGGCTTTCGCGGCACAGCAGAAAATGCCAAGACGAAGATCTGTATGCGGTGCGTCTTTTATTGTCTGTCTACCGAAGTTTATTCTATGAATCATGTAGTATATGGGGGAGTAAAAGGGAAAGGTTATGGGGTATGTTTGTGCGATTGAAGTACACGATCGAACCTCGGTGGTCATCAAAAGGAGAGGCGTAAAGATGTAGCCGCGATATTCGCGTTACTCGGGCGTGAAAGGCAGTTTTAATTCAAATCTTAATTGGAGGAAGGGAGGATAGCGCAACGGGATCTCGAGTCTTGTTGAGTAGGGAACCGATAGGGACCGAGGGGGAAGGAGGAGTGAGAACACTCCTAGGAGAGGATACTGCCGTGTAAATGTGCACAATACTATGGCTGAAGGTTTTCGGCGTCTGCTTAACGATGCTCATGGTATTCTTGTGAATGCAGATGGCAAAATGGGGAATGTAGATTCGGGGACAGATGTAATTTTGCCCACGGTGACGATGAACTAAGGCAGTTGCCTCCAAGGCAAGAGACCATGGGTGGGCGTGGCCGTGGTAGAGGCCGTGGCCCTTATGGCGAGTTTAGAGAAGATGGTTACGCAGGAGGTCGTGGTGGTCACCACGGTGGTAGAGGACAACCTCGAGAAGGTAGTCAAGAGCACCAAGCTTGGGTGGCTTCAGGTTGCCCAGTGGAGGGACCAAACGGATGGACTCAATACTCAACACCTAGTGGGGAAAAGTATTATCATAATTCTGCCACGAATGCGACCCAGTGGGACACGCCTGCGGACTGGACTCAGTGATGCTATCCATAGGGACTTGCGTCCTTTCTCACTATCTCGAGTCGCATGATGCGTGACTCTTGCCAGTGCAGAAGGATGTGGGTTGCTGTGTAGTGCGGAATTGTAGTTGTGTTGTCTAGCATGGGTGCAGGTTGCTGACAAGGGCTTTGCGAGGCGTTGAGCATCGGGATTGCACTAGGAGTACTGAATAGAATGTTAGCAGCGGCTTTTAGGGTCTCTTTCATGAACCATCTCCGGTTTGCATTAGTGATCTGAAATTAGGTGGAAGAGACCAAATCTTGCATCCCCTATAGTGGTTGAATTGGACATGTTGGGTTCTTCCATGCTCGCGGTTTGATATTGCCTGTGTTAATTGTCAGTAATCAGAGCAGCCTAGGGCTTCGGCCATGGCTTTACATCTTTTCCCTTTTTCCCCCCTGATTGAGTTCATTATTTCACCGAGCTCATTATTTGACAAGTTTCACACTCTAATCAAGTAGAAAGGAATTTTCATTCAAAAAATAAATCGTGGTAGTGCGGGACAAGTTGATTATTTGCTTGGACCATAAACACTGGACACTGATTGTAACGTTTGCGAATTCCGGCATTGGAAAACGGAAAACTTGTGTGTAACAATGTTCTATATGCGAGTTACAATTTTGACGAAGAATTATTACTTTCCAACTTTGCTTGGCTCCCCTCAGTCTCATGCTTCTCCACATATGCAACAAGAACAGTTATATCGTCCATCTTTCCTCCAAAATATTGAAACCCAAGCTGCTGTGCACCATAGGCAAATGGTGATAAATGACGCGGGTCTGCAGCTCTCACTCGTGCAAATTTGGCCAGTGTTCGGGCAGCAATATGGGGCGATTCTCCATTCCTTCGAGAAATTCCGACCAATCCAGCAGCCTCGTCTGGATATACATTGTCAAAGAGTCCATCAGTTGCAACGATGATGGCGTCACCAGCCTCTACATGCACAGACAACTTTTGTGCTGCCGATGGCAAGTCTGACATTGAATCTGGACTTCCAATCTGATATGGAAAATTGAACTCATGCTGCTGCTGGGGCGATATGTATTCAACAATCCCATCTCGAACAAGAGCAAACCCAGAATCTCCTAGATTGGATGCATGTATTTTCTTCCCACACAGGCATACGATGCAAGCAGTACACGATCCTCTTGCCCTGGTCTTGGAGTGTGCATCTTCCAGGGCCTGTTGGGGCACAGATTCATCAACACGCTGAACCAAACTAATGAAAGAATCGGCGTGATTCATCAGCTCCCTACTATAAAGACCTGGATCGACACCTACTTCCGCCCACCCCCCCACTCCATCTGCGACTCCAAGACAATACCCACCAGAGTGAACAAAATACGCATCTTCACCACCCCGATGTTCTTTTTCCGGATGGGGCAAGGATGCAGCCCCGGATATCAGCACCAGCCGTCCAGTGCCATCAGAGCTTCTGCAAACATATGTAGATACATAAAGATACAAGATTGAAGCATTCAATTGCCATCTTTACTTTGCAGTGGACAATGTTACATCTCCACCACCATGTGTCATCATGGCCATCATCATCATCATCACAGCAATAGCAACCGCTGTACACCAAAAACTTACCCTATAGGGGACTCCCCTGGCCCTTCCAGCCCAACATGCGACCTCACCGACATTTGCTGCTTATGCTTGTTCGAGAACTTGCCCAGTGGCACATTACCAGTCCCCCATATGCCGGCACCAAGAACCGACGCTCCCAGAGCAATCACAACAGGAGGAGACACGAGCGTCCTCATCGCCCTTTTCATGAATCCCCAAGACCCCTTCATATTACTTGAACAGGCTATTGTACTAAAATTTGCATTCACTCCAAGAACAGAAGCTGACTCTGCCACAGTGTTTGCTCTCCCAACACTTCTATAATATAACCCTGCAAACCTACTGCCACCACACCAGCCTGCCAAAAACCTCGACGTATGCCCACAGACCACCCCTGTTGACAAAGTTTTTCGATTCACCGTAACTGCAGATCTCTCGATGTATTGCAAACGTGCCATGAGCGTCACAGAAACACGACCAAATCCCATGTATGGACTCAGATGAAGATTTTCGGTGACACGATACCTGGAACCTCCACTACATGCACAGAGTTGGATATGCGGAGGGAACCAGAACTACAATAATAATACTTTGAGTAATACTTAAGCCTAGAAACAGTCCTCTGTCTTTCGATAACGAATATCACAGCCTGGAAAACCAACAGAAACGTCCGCTTGCCTAGTTCGTTCCGTAACTCTGTGCTATTTGGGTTTCACAGATCAAACCTTCTTAATAGAAACATGTCATCTGATTGAGAATGATCCAAATCATTAAAATCCAACATTTACATTTGGTCACAGAAGGCTCCAATCACGTTCCAAAATATGGCTCTGATGATGTCCCTCATGAAAGGACGAGGCTCTGCATGTCAACACTGTGAATTTTATCAGAAAAATTTTAGGGTCTAATGTTATTTGTATCGATTGATTGTATCTTTGAGAGAGGCATATGGCTTTAGACCAATTCTACTGCATTGTTTTCTCATCCGTTATCATACCAATCTTTGCTCTCATTTGCTGTACATATACAGACGAAGTACGTATGCTGTAGTAGTAGTAGAAGTGGAATTTCTATTAAAATACTAATTAAGATTGATCGGTGATATCCATCAAAGGGGTTTTTGGCAGATAGAAAATGGGTGAAAACGAAGAAGCAAGCAAGTCAACCAGCACTAGTGTAAACCAACCCCAGTATGATCAAGTGTCGATACTTCAGGGTGATTTGGAGAGACTTTGTAGTCTGTTATATACATCTATAGGATCTTTGCAGAGAGATGCTCCTCCGCAAGATCTTGATGGAGAGATGATTCTAAAGCAGAGGCAGCAGGCTGTGCTTCAGTACAGTCTGGAGGTAGGTATACATGTATGCTCTATTGCTGCGAGCTGTTATATTGTTTAAATAACTCTGCTTTATTTCTTTGTAGGAGCAAGTCGCGATATTTGGAAATGATATTGCATCTTCGTTGAAACAGATGCATAGTGATATTGAGAAATTACCAAACATGGATGGAACTGTGAAACAGGAGATGGAGGAGCTAGTTGACCTGATGCAGGAAGAGGCAAAGCTAGTTAGGCAATTGAAAGAAAAATCTATAGAAGCAGAGCGTCAGCTGCAATCTGCGGAGGCCCTGTTTGACTTGTTGACGGATGCTTTGATCCAATCAAGGAGCAAGGATGCCACTAGGTAGTATTTATGCATAGTTGCTGTCGAGGCTACTCAATTTATTTTGATATTACAACCTCTCTTACTCTCTGTATATGTTTGTAATACATGCGTGTGATATTTTGATACCTATATCGGAAACCAAGTAGACACCATGGTGTCACTGGCCAATTGGCATTGCAATGACCCATATATTGGTCATGAGTCACTGCATGCAGGCGCCCTGCATATAACAGTGGCCATGGCATTGGGTATATTTATTTAAGAAAAAAAAATTAGAAATATTTGAGTTTTGGAAAGGAGATTGTGCCTAGACGACCGACAGAGGATGTTTGTCTCTCCACGTTTCTGACTTTTTCTTTTCTTTCATCTTCTTTTGCTTCCGAGGAATAATCTGCATCACAAATGTCAGGATTGATAGACGATAAAGCTTTAGAGAGTGAAGAGAATTCTGGGAATGAATCACCGGATGGAAATGGACTAGTCGGTGATGATGAGCAACCTGCAAACGAAGCAGGGGCTGCTGTCTTCGGGGGAAACAACGGACTCGGCAACGAGTCTTCGGAGAATGAGGTTGGTCGAATGCATTAAAATTCTAGGGTGAAATTGTGCCTCACTGCAGTTGCGGTTCGTTAGTGAATTAGTAATAATGGTATCGCTCGTGTCTGTGCAGGATGACGATGACTTCGATGAGGATGATTTTGATGAAGAGGGAGATGGTATTTTTATAGCTGAAGATGAGGAAGATGAGGAAAATGGTGGTGAGTGTTGTCGATAGTCAACGGCGGAAACAGTGTGAGACCAGAAATGAGTTGCCTATTTTTACTTACTTTGTGCAACGGTGGCTGCAATGCAGAAAATGAAATTGAAGAGAAACAGGAAAAAAAGAAGCAAAAAAGGCATAGAGACCTTGTTTTAGAAGAGGAAGATTACGAGTTGCTGGAAGAAAATACTGGTATCAGAAGGAAGAGACCTGGACAGCATAGGAGGTTGAAGAAAGCACGCGAAGTTGACGGTGAAGAGCGTTTTACCGGTGCCAAAGATTTGCAAGCGGATTTGTTTGGTCCAGAAGATGATGAAGGGCTAGAAGACGATATTGAAGTGCATCTTGATGACCACCAGGAAGGGTCTGCTGGCAACAAAGTCCCAGAAAAGTTGGGTGAGGGAAAAGGGAGCCAGGGAGATGACGATATATTTGATGATGAAGATGAAGATGATTGGATAGTAGACGAGTTCGAGGAAGCAGCGGCAGAAGAGGGGGGAGAAGAGGCTGCAAGGGAGGCACGAAGGAGGCGCCGAAAAAAGCAACAAGCAGCCCTCAGAAATTTGCCAGGGGTGGATGCCAATGCTTTGGAAGAGGCCCACGAGATTTTCGGTGATGTTGATGAATACTTGGAATGGTATGAGAGCGCACGTCGGCAACGTGAACGGGCTGCTGCTGGGGAAGAAGAGGAGGAGCAGGAGGAGGATGAATATGTGGAGGAAGAGGTGTCTGACGCGGAGGAAGGGTTGGAACGCGACGAAAGGCAACCTAGGAGAAAGAAAAAATCCAAGGATGCCAAGTTACATTTGCGAATGGATCCTGAAGCCGCAATAAGGCACTTTTTATTGCCTGGTGATGATGTTATTCGTGAAACAGATATCCCAGAGAGGTTACAATTAGAAGCATCATTAATATCTTCATCCAAGGATGCAATCACCAGCGACAGTTGTGTAGATTGGATTTGGAGGCACCTTCTTTTTGAGTCCGAATCCAAAGCTAGAGCTGTTTTGGAGGATGGTGTTAGAGAGGTGGAAGGTCCACCTCCTTCTGTAAGTCTGGCTGCAATCTTTGCCACTGACTTGTGTCGCCTACGAGATGAAATTAAAAGTGTGTTAACTTGATTTGCAGTGGATGGGAATAGAGAGCTGGCCAGAAGAAGCCCTCAAAGGAGGTCTAACGGATACCAAGAGTGCCAGAGGGTTGTTCCTTGGGAGATTTGGCAATGATTTTGAGGGCTGGCTGGGTAACGAATCTGCACAAAGCGAGCTTAAGAAATCAATTAAAGCTCTATTGGTACATAAATATATGGACAAGGAAGAGATACCTTATATCGCAATGTACAGGAAAGATGAACTTGGGGAACTCCTTTGCATGAGGTCCTCTGATGAACCTGAAAATCTGGAGGATTCGGTACCACCTGGGGCCATGAAAGCTGTGAATAGAAGAATTAGAAGATGGGATATCTTATATACTATCAATAGACTGGCGATGAAGTACGCAACTTTTGTTCGGAGGCATGCTATTCGAGAGAAAATCTATACAAATGTTGCTGCTGAGACAGCAGAGTTAGATGCGCGAAGCATTGCAGCGATGTCCTGTAGACAAGCCGCTCAGAAAGTGTCTTCAATCGAAGAATTAGACGATATACAGGCAAAATTCAATGCAGCAATGACCCTTGGAGACGAAGGAGCCAAATTAGATGATGGCAATGGGATAGCCAGGAAGCGCCGAGGCAATAGGCTCCTAAGAGCTGCAATGAACGCAGGATTATACGAAGCCTTGAGCTCATTTAGCATTACTACAGAGGAATTTGGAGAGAATGTGGAATCTGGGTTTAAGGTGCATGAACCCAATGATCCATTGATGGAGCCAAGCCAATTCATGGAACAGTACATAGATCCTGGAAATCCAGCCGCAGTTGACGGCATGTTCGTATCCAAGTCAATAATTCGAATTTTATCATTATCCCTCAGTTCTGAACCTGCAGTTAGGAAGGCTGTGAGGCAGCAGTTTTGGGCGAAGGCTACAATATCAACAGAATTGAAGGCAGCAGGAGCTTCAGTTTTAAATGCATTCCACCCGTTGGGCATAGCCAAGCGGATCAAAGGCAAACCTGTTTCGTCATTCAAAAGGAGCGATATATATATGCGATTATCGGCTGCGGAGGAAGACGGTTATGTTAGTATTGTTGTGGGTCTTCCAAATGAAGATGAGGATATTGAGGGTATTCTGGCTCCCTTGCAAGATTTGTTCGTATCAGGTGGCCTATCAGAGGAGTCCCAGTCCTGGAATGAGTTGAGAAAAAATGCGTTGCGTCTTGCAGTAGTAAATTATATCGTCCCCTCAATCAAGAGCGAGATACGACGCAAGCTGGCAGCAGATGCAATGGAAGTGGTGCTACAAGAGTTGTCTGACAACTTCTGGGAATACGCAGTCCGAGCACCGATCCCTTTATTGGACGAGGATGGTGAAGAAGTATACGATAAAAGGATTTTGGCTGCTGTGTATGGTCCTGGAGATCGGGCAGGGCCTCCATCGACCTTGGTTATCCTCGATAGCCATGGATCACTGGTGGATTTCCTTCATTGTCCACAGCTTTCTGGAATGATCCCCAAAAGGAAGGTAATATCCGGACAAACATATTCCATATTTGATGATCCAAAGAAATCGAAGGATGCACATAAAATTCGAGATTTCATAGAAACTCATCTACCTCATGCAATTATAGTAGGCATGGGCAACCCGGAAGCGAAGACCCTGAAGTCTGACATATCTTTAGTTTTAGAACGTATTTTGTCAGATAACCCACGTTCTATGTCTTCTCTGGAAACCGGTACAATTCTTCAGTTTTCCGTCGATGAATCAATCGCAGTGGCATGGGAAAATTCAACTGCAGCAGCAACAGAAATTCCATCAGCTGCCCCGATTGTAAGGAGAGGGGTAGCACTGGCACGTGAGGCAATGGATCCCTTTGCAGTGCTGGCATCTCTTTGCGGACAATCTCGAGAAAGTTTGTCTCTAAGGCTACATCCTTTGCAAAAATACATTCCAAACGAAATCAAGGTGAAGAGCATGGAGGATGTTCTGTGTTCAGCTGCAGCACAAATTGGATTGGATCTAAATCTGGCTGCCAGTGTTCCATGGAAAGCTAGTTATCTTCCGTTCATTCCTGGCATGGGACTACGAAAGGCATCAGCTCTTCTGCGTGCAGTTGTGAAAGGAGGCGGGGCTTTGGAAGAGAGAGACGAACTACTGCAAAAGGGCCTTTTGTCTAATTGTGTCTTCCACAATGCTGCTCCATATTTGAGAATACGAGCCTCATCTGATGCTACTCAAGGACTTGGATTTCAAATTCTTGATGATACAAGAGTCCTGCCAGATGAGTACGCAATTGCAATTGATCTAGCAAAGGCAGTGGTCGGGGACACTGGCAGCACCAGCAACGTGGTTATCGAGGATGCAATAGAACACCCAGAAAAGATGGACACAGTGGACCTGGAGGCTTTCGAGAAACAACGGTACCAGCATGAAACTGAGGTACAGGGTGAGAGCAATGAAGAGGAGAATCATGCTTCATTAGGAAAGCTCATAGATATACAGATGGAATTAATGTCTCCATTTGGTGACATCAGACCACGATTCAATGAGTTGACTAATGAGCAGATATTCTGGCTGCTATCGGGAGAGGACAAAAGTACTTTGAAGAAAGGAAGAAAGGTTGAGGCTAGAGTCCGATTTGTCAACGATGATCAGGCTGTGTGCAATATTCCCGAGCTCAATGGGCTTGAAGCAGTTATTGAAAGTACTGCAGTCAGTAGTAAGCAAGGGATTGTAAATTGCAGGGATTATTTTAAATCAGGAGATACAGTTGTTGCAGCTATTCTAAGTTTGGACTCGACTCAAGGTCTAATTACTCTGTCAACAGCATCAAACCACTTGAACAATGATGTTGCATGGGAATACGAGTACTTTGCTCAGGAAGGTGCGTGTGGGTTCGGGTTCTGCCTATGTTTGTACTTTGTTAATATACTCTATACCGAAGATGAAGTTTCTCCATCAAATATGTTGAATGATGTGGGTATAAATTTTGACGCAGACGAGTACTATTTCATCCCGGATAAGAAAACAATTATGCAAGAAGAGGCAGCCCTCCGAGGCACCACAGGACGATCCAGATTTGTTTCTAGGCCTATTCGTCACCCTTACTTCAAAAATGTTTCAGTAGCCGAAGCTGCAGCCGAAGTTTCTGCGGGCCCTGTAGGGGTAGCTATAATCAGGCCAGCAACAAAATCCTTCAGGAGGCTTCACATTACCATGTGTCTGCCTTGTGGAATAATCTGGCACGTAGATGTCAAAGAAATGGGTCAGGTGGCAGCCAGTCTCCGTCTTGCTACTCCTCTGGAAGTGCAGCCAATGCCTGGACATAAATTTGAGTACGAGGATTTGGATGAATTGGTGGTAAGATTCATTGATCCGGTGTCAGCTGCAATGAGAGCATTAACAACTCATAGGAAATGGAATGGTGGTCCTCTTCTCGGCCCACCAAAGTCATGGGAAGAAGTTCAGGATGATTTGAGAATTTTAAAATCGCAAGCGCCAAACCAGGCTGCGTATTGTCTTGCTGCAGATGCACAGAGGCCTGGTGCATTTTACCTAGGACATTTGATTGGATCTAATCCTCGGCGGGAATATTTCGTTGTTGTACCAGATGGGTTTTATTTCCGAAAGAAGGTTTACGGAACAGTAGAGCATATGCTAGTGCAATTCAAGAAGAACCCCAAAGGTAATCCTCCTCCACCACCCAGCTACGATAACACAGTCAAGTCTTACAGTGGTGGATATCATCAGCCTCAAGCCTATGGTTATGCATAATCGATGCAAGTTTTATGTAACTGTCGATACAAAACAATTATGATTGAATAAAAATTTTGAATTCTGGTGGCAGTTCCTCTTCTGAGTACGACTTGTCAGTAAAATACACACGCCGAAGCCTACATGACGAGTGAATTTGTATTCCCACAGTTTCCCTATAACTGGTAGAATACGCCCTCCTCAGAAAGTCTGCCAAGTCAAATTGAATATGATTCCATCCGTCCGATAGTTTCAGTGGCATCGTTACAATCGAATCACTGGTTCTTGATGCTTTCTACAATCAGAACAATTAGATTTTTTTTTAATATCGTGCATTCCCAGACACACATGCATGCTTCAACAGTTTACCCCATACCTGGAATGTAGACGCACGGAATCTTCTCCTCTGATTCTTACTATCCAAAACCTGTACTTCTAGACTGAATGGCCCACCTTGATTCTTCATAAGCACGGTCAAATACGGCAAGTTGATACCAAGCGAAGAGTGGGGACCCATGTGCTTCTTTGGACATCTAATATACGTTGTAGCTAGATTATCTCCCTTCATCTCAATCACTGAACTTTTCAACTCTTCATCTCTAATTCTTTCTACAGATCCATCGTCACCTACATGCCAACAAAATAGCTAAATGACTTTCACTCAAGCACCACATAGACCATCACCTTTCGCTACTACGTACTCTTGACATCCCAAATTTGAAATGGATCGCTACCGATGGAATAAAAAACTGATATGAACCCAGTTTGATATGTATTGCGGAACATAATGAGACCTACGCTAACGGAATTTCAGAAAACAACCAACTGAAATTTGGAATCTCGCCCCTAACGAACAATCGAAAAACGTTTTGTCCCTTGATTTCTTCTACAACGAGTTTTATTGTATATTATATTTCACAGGCTAATGAAAAGGGCTCCCTAGATCTGTCTTGGATGACACATTCTATGGTGAGACATTTCCTCAGGACTCTCCGCCACTTCTTCCCTCTGAATCGAGTGCGTGGCGTGACCTGGGAAGTAGTAAAATATACTTTTTTCTATTTTTAACTAATCATATTTAAATATACCACGTGGATCTAAAGGTCAGAGATTTCATTTGAGTTGACCAGCCTAGAAATCATCATCTACTTTGGAGTTGACTAGCCTGCAGTACTGCACTAGTGCTCGTAGTAACTTTCGAATTCTTCGTCTTCTTTCTGTTTTGTCGAGGAGTATCCTGTATCCTTCCGTAAAATACCTTGATGAGATACAGAGTTGTATTTTCAATAGCTTTATAAAAGGTTATCAGGAGGGGCACAATGGTATTTTAAGCACTAGGTACTTGCTTATGTCATATTCCAATCTGCAACTTTCAACAGCAGAAACTCAGAGCAACAAGTCCCGATCGGGTTATCTTCTCTTGAAACTATACCATACCCAAGCCTAGCCAAGTGACCAAAAAGCAAAGATAAGTCTGACAAAATCAAGTCTTGAAGCGGCCCTGCAATATGTCGTATGACCTAACGACAGTCAATCTTTGGAGCAAGCATCAGATGTAGAGTACTATCCCACACATACATCAATCCATCCATACATATAAAATGAAGAACGTACAGACAAGATTTGAGAAATCGAACGGATTATTCAAGGAATTGTACATCACCTGACTATGGTGAAGCTCAATAGCAATCTGTTCTGGTAGGTCAACATTGCTCACTTTCCAGCTCGCAATCTCATCCACTTCAAAACCCTCTATATCTATCTTCAACAGATTTATTCCCTGTACATTCAAATCTTTCACCGCATTCGATAGCGTAGTAAATGCCGGATTCGAGTCTGCTTTTTTCTCATCACCTATGCACTTTTTGTGGTACTGATGTCTTGGTCCAATATTAGATCCATCATATGTACTGCGCATCATCATTGGTAATATTTTTTTGTAGTACATTTTGTTTTTCTTTTCTTTCTCTCTTCATCTATAGATGTATGATTTTCGTACCAGTCAAACGTATACACAGAGCAATTTGTGCTCTCTAGTATCGAGTTCTCAAAGTCAAACTGCCCTACAGGTCAGGTCATTGAAAAAACAAGAAAAGACATGAACCCTGTTAGTAAGAAGCATTGCAAAGCATCATGCATGCCCCGTACGATACAAGTAACTCGTATAATTTTGTTATCAATCAAAATAAAAACCCACCGTTACTCCCCAGAGAAAAGACCACACAGTCCTCCTTGCCCATCAACAGCTCTGTGCATATCATTTTACCCCCTTCGCCATCATTCCCAATCCTATTCAGACCATCCTTACCCGTAGGACACGTCATATAGGGAGAAAAAAGATTGTATCGAGCGTGACCGTGAGGCTCTGGAGGCCTATTCCTTCTCCTCGCCTGCATACCAAGATGACCTCCAGGCATTCACCAGACTCGTCTCTTCGTACGGTATGCACATTATCATACAGCAAGAGAGCAAAACATGTACGCACCGCCGAGCAATCCGACGTCATATTCCCAATTCTACACACTCTCTGTGCCTCTCTTTTATATATCGTCATTGTTGCAGCAAAGAGATCATCCATCCATTGCTCCAATCGCAACAGTGCTCTCTGACCGTATTCCCCAGCAAACCGAGGCTGGAAACGATGATACGTTTGATTTCCATCACTCTCTGAAAAGCATACCCAATGTCATTCAGTTTTCTCCAATTCAACCAATTACAAAGGTTTATCATCATGGTCCTCCACAATTTTACAATCACGTGCTTCAATTGCTACACTGTCAATTGCTGAACAACAGCTGTTGCAGATCAGCAGCATCAGGTTCCTCGTCTTTACCCTACACCAAGGCCACCCCGGCACCTCGCAAAGAGCCACCCCACGCAACAACATACCTCCATATATATCAAAACTAAACCCAGACAACATGTATATACCCAGTACACCCGCAATTATCCCAGGTATGAGATACCGCTTGAACAGCGCTGTTTGACCAACACCATTCGATCGTGCAAAAAGAGGAGTCAAAGTCTCTCCATTGACCCTAGCACCCATATTCAAACTTTTAATACCAATATTATATTACAAAAATGTCATATATACTCCTTGATGTACAAAATTATGGCTCAATTGTATAATGATTATAGTTTGAAAGAGTCAAGGGGGACTGTTACAAGCCTGTGGTAAGCACTAAATTAAGTGACCAGATCTTGAGATCCACCAAGCTTGGTGCATCTAGATGGATCTGCAGTATTGATCCATGGATCTACTTTATCTGATTAGAGTGATGATCAGCTTTGTACGAACTGATATCCTATATGTGGAGTCGAGTCTTGGCCAACATCTGCCCATGGGCAGATACTGAACGATGGAAATGAAAAAAGGCCATTCTTGTTGTTTAACAGGCCTAACGTCAAGCTTTCAAAGCTTAAAGTTTAGGGTGATGGATTATGGTATCATTCTAATATGTCTCATCTATATATCGGCAATCTATAAGGTAGGACTAGCAATAGATTGTCACCCATCGACCAGTTGGTTGGCATGCTTGGAACTGCACATGGCCTGCTTACGCGCAGAGATCGGATCTCGTTTTATTCTTAGTTCAGTAGTAGCAGATTCGAACAGTAAACATTTGATACTGCGTAATAGGGTCTTGGATCGGAAGATCGGTTCGAGTTCCAGTGTTCGAGGATTGACCCAAGGAAAGGCACGGGTGAACAATCGAATCGGTGACCGATCGTGCACGTTTGGCAAGGTGATAGGGATGGCAGATTCAGGCACTGAATACCAGGAAGAGGAGAGTAAGAGAAGGTCGCCATATACTCTGCCTGTTGTGGCTGTAGCTCTGATAGATAGCAAGGGGCGGGTGCTGTTGGCGCAGAGGCCATCGGATAAGCACTTGCACGGTCTGTACGAATTTCCTGGAGGGAAAATTGAATCCAGAGAGAGTCCAGAGGCGGCGTTGGTGAGGGAGCTGGATGAGGAGTTGGGTGTTCGTGTACAGGCCGAGGACTTGATTCCAATCACGTTTGCAAGCCATGCGTACCAGGATAAAGGCTTTCATCTGCTGATGCCAGTGTATGGTGAGTGTGCTGTTTTTTCATTTGTAACCACCATGAAAAGGGGGGTATCGTGCGAGGAATGTATTCTTGGTGTTTGAATAATGATGATAATAATATATTCTAAGATGTATTAGCAAAGACAAGTCTGGATGTTGAGCGCAGGATGCAAGTGGGAAGGGGAAGAGATTTCTGTTGGTGCAGAGAATCAACGGCTGGTGTGGTGCCATGCTGAAGAGTTGGACAGTTTTGACATGCCGCCAGCAGATTATCCATTGTTGCCAGCGATTAAACGGTTTATGATTCAACATCGACATAAATAAGTGAGTTAGTAAATGGACTCATAACCTCGGAATGTATACGTAATAATAAGGTTATGATGATCTGGGTCTCTTGCCACCCCTTCTACCTCCTCGTCCGCGTCCCCGTCCTCTACCTCTGTGGTCTCCAAACTTTCTCTTTTTGAATTTTGAATTTTCAGATTGTCTCTGTGATGCAGCCTTCTTCCTGATGGCGATTACTTTTTTAATGTATTCTCTCTCGTGATCACCCTGCAGGACAGTCAATGTAGCCTCATACCCAGCCAGCATTCTCTTTCCATTTTCGGACTGTTCGACAATATTCTTGGCATCTAGAGGCGTTTCAAAGCGGGCGTATCCAGTCGTGTCTCCTGGTTCGTAATCCACAAATTTGAGGCCACTGCCTTTGCCTCCAAAAGAATCTTTGACGAGTCCAAATGTCACTGGATCGTTGAATGTAACACTGCCAAAGTCAAACTTCACACATGAGCCGGCACTCATATTGAATTCCTCGATTTCTTTGTCATCAACTGTAATTTTCACTGGTTTACAAGCATTTGCGCCGTTTTCAGTCTTAGGCGCAGCTGGATTATATGGAGAGTTTTTCTTTGCATGACGCTCTTCCTGCTTTCTCTTTACAAATTCCAACTTTGGCTCCATTTTTAGTCGAGCTCCATCGAATGAAAACCCATTTTCGCTATTCGAATCTTCCAGTACTTTTTCAGATTTTTCTTTTGTAGCAAACTCCACAAAAACCGATCCTCTGAAGTCCTTGCTGCTCACATGTCTTCTCATACGAACAGCATTTACATCACCAATGACAGAGTCAAAGAACCCCGTCAGCTCTTCAAGCTTGATGTCAAACCGGAACGGTGACACTAGGAGCGATCGATCATCTATGTCAGCAGTCAATTCAGCTGGATCCTTGTTCATTGGGGGCAGCCTCTTGATGGATTTGCCGTCTGTGCTCACCTGAACGACAGATGAGTCCTTTACTGCTGCCGCAACTCGCTGTACCATGCTGTCTTCGACTTGATCGGGAGCATTTGGGCCTTGATTTGGCTTAAAAGAGTCTCCTAGGAGTAATTGACGCATTCGATTGAAGATGCAGAGTAAGCGAATGTCAATATAGCCATCTTGCGCAAGTCCAATTTGCTCGCGCAGAAACGAATCACGGTACAAATTGGAGTCTGAGAAATAGAACTCGATCTGCATTCAAATTAAAATTAATCTCATTAGGCAAATTCTTGGATTACAATGCATGGCAAATAGGAATGCACGCGTCATTTTGGGTTCAAGCAAAGACGTCCTCAGCTCCAGGGAAAGACACGTCTCCGTGCTCTAAAGTAGATTTGTATCCTGAGAGCACCGATGAATATAATATATAATCAAATTATAAATACCTGTTTCTTAATCTTGGCATTTAGCACAGCATCCTCGCCCTCAACACCAGCACTTGCATCGGTGGTCGGCATGCTAACAGTGTTGGTCAGTTCGGCTCGTCCGCCGACTCAATATAGCAAACCTCGGACAATTAATATCTCTGATATAACTCTCTCTCTCTCTCTCTCTATATATATATATATATTTGTTACACATGTATGGAAGGCTGTGAAATTTTTCTTATATTTAGGTGGACGGAAATGGGATTGCAGCATCGAAACTTGACTTCAACAGCAAGTCTGCAAGGAATTATGGCAACTTATAAGGTAGATCATGTTCCTCCAGGAATATAGATCTTGAAAGCTTGACATAAATGATTTGAAGAAACAAATAAGATCAGTAACCGGCTTGCAGCCTCTCTCTTACAGGAAAAAAATCGGCACAGGCACATTAGAGGTGTAGGCACACCTACAAATCTGTAACATACTAAACCCAACTATTTGGGCAAATGGTCCAGCTCTGGGCGAATGATGCGTCATTCACGACAACAAGTCAGGAATAGAAGACTCGCATGACGATTTAATGAAATGAAATCAAAATGCTGTGGTCTGTTGTTATCAGTCATTGGATCCCTTGGCATTAGTGTTACCCTCAGATCAGACTACCTATGCTATACTCAGGTTGATCCTTTTTTTCCTGTACCAAATTGGATCTCTCTGATAAAGGTTCTTGGCAAGCATTTCCTTGAAATCAGCACAGATCTCAGCAGAGTCCTGGCTGAATCCCCCGCACATATGATATACTGAAAAAACTGCTTCCGTAACATCCACCATAAGGTAGAATGACCTGTCAGAAAATGATCTGCGGTATTGGCATAAACTCGAATTATACTCTGTAGCTATGAAAATAATCTATCAATGGATCAAAAAATAAAAATAAAAGAACTGTACCCTTTGTCTTGGGAAACAATCTCTACTGCCTTCTTCATTGCAGAACGAACTACATCTTGGGCGGTATTGTACACATTAAAGTACAAGGACTCGTCCCATGGCAGTTTGTATCGCTGTCTGTTAGTATGGAACATAGAATTGATAATGCCAAGGTCCCATACGGGTGGAGTGATATCTGTGATGAGGCTGTATAGAGATCTGCAAGAGTCTCCCAAATTGGTTGCTGTTTCTATGGGCCAGTGCTGCAAAGCTTCATATGTCCTCTTGAGACCTTCTAATCGGCCAGCATATTCTTGTAGAAATCGCTGTTTGTCTTTGGAAGTCGATTTGAAGGATGATACTCCTGCTGTATCCAAGATGTCATTGGGTATAGTCTTTGGTGGCTTGTACCATGTGGTGTAGCGATCTTGTTTAGAGCGATACTCACGCACATGCTCAAAATGTTGTGATAGCTGATACAAGAGCATGAAATCAGCGTCTCTGTATATAGACAATTTCTCTTCTAGAATTTCGGTATTGAATTGAAACTTCTTCTCATAAGAAAGGACTGGAGATACAGGTGTATCATCATCATCATCCATGGAAGCCGAGATATTTGTCTCCTCTGCTGTTGTTGCTACATCTGAATATGGAGTGTTGGAGGCTGCTGATTGAGATGGAGCCGGCAGAGACTCCTCGCTTGTAAATGAATTATCTAATGAGGTTTCTTTGGCAGCAATGTTCTCTATTTGAGCATCGAATGCTCCAACAGACTCGACTGCATATTGGGATGCCTGGTACTCGGTATGTTCTTTGCTCTCAGGTTCTTTGTATGTGGGCGTCTCCAAGCCTGATTGCATGGCAGGATCAGATCTCCATAACTCGTCCTTTGATAGAATAGATGCTTCTGAGGCCTTTTCAGGTACAACTACGCAGTCCTCAAGATTTGAAGGACCTTCCACATCGGATGCATTCTTTGCACCAAGCTGCTCTACATCCATCTCATCAGGAGATCCCTGCGATCTGGGCGATGATCCATCAGTCGAAGATGCTGCTTCCTTAGGGATCTCTTCTTCTTCCTTGCTGCGTCGTCTCCTACGAATCAAGTATACAATGGCAAAGATCAAAATTCCTAGAACAATAAGACCACCAACCACACCTCCAGCAATCGCTCCAATATTTGTACTCGAGCTTGTTTCTACAGCTGGCCCAGGGGCAGGTGCAATAGCTTGCGGAGAAGCTGCTGTAGGAGGTGTAACATTCCCCGGGGACGGTGGTAGAGACTGGACTGGAGGCGGTAATACTGGAGGCGGTAATACTGGAGGCGGTGATATTGGAGGCGGTGATATTGGAGGCGGTAATACTGGAGGAATAATAACTGGAGGCGGTAATACTGGAGCAGAAGGAGGCAGTTCTGTGACACCAAGCGATACCCTCTGTGGAGTGTCATAATAGTCTTGATCTATGGTTCCAATCCCAAGTTGACCACCTTCTGCAAATCCCCAACAGTATATCTCCCTCGTCACGCCATCTCTTGCACACGTTTGCGTGCCTCCAGCACTAACTTCAGCCCAGCCAATGTTTCCCTCAGGTATAACCAATACGGCACTTTGAGAACTCTCATTGGTCCCATCCCCCAACTGACCAAAACTATTGTCTCCCCAGCAATATATCTCTCTGGAGGATTCCTCGATTGCACATGCATGGTTCATTCCACATGAGACACTACTCCACAATCTATCACTCCCAACCAGAATCTCCATTTGCACTGGTCTTGTACCATACAGATTATTTGCTACTGGGATCTGAAGTCCCCAACAGTACAATTCAGAATCAGTTGAAACACCACACGAGTATCCACTCCCAGCGCAAACTTGCCGCCACGTAAGACCTCCAGCCACCTCTCTGGGAACAGCACTCGATGTCTGAGTACCATCTCCCAGCTGCCCAAAAGTGTTATCTCCCCAGCACCAAGCTCTGAATTCCTCGATAGCACATGTATGAGGTGATACATTGTTCTCAACGTCAGATATAGATGCAGAGACCAGCAACCAACCAAAATTTGGTCTGCTATTTGTTACATAATACAGCTGCCCACCACCAGGCAACTCTACTGGAGGTCCTGGACCGCATTCATCTCCCGTGCAAGCCCCCCAACATACAGCTCTGCCAGTAAAAAGAACTCCACATCCATAAGTATTACCCAGCGATACGCTCACCCATCTCTCTTGTGCATCAAGTCCGACTGGGGTCGGTAGGTCACCCCAACAGTTCAGTTTGCCAGACTGCTGGGTTATTGCACATGCAGAAGCTTGCCCCACGGATAATTCCAGCAGTGGCTCGTCAGAACTTATTAAAGTAGGCGTCTCCACAATCGAATCTCCAGTCTCTGGAGTCTGTATCGATCCCCAGCACCAGATCCCCAGGTCCGTACTTGTTCCAATCGCACAGCTGGTGCCTTGCCCCGCTCCCATAGTAGCCTGCCCGGGAAAAGACATAATATTTTAACTTAATTTTGTAATAAATAATCAAGAAAGTCACGCAGAGGTATCTGGTACTGAAATAAAAAAGTTCGCCACTCTTTTGCTGGCAACAACACGTCCCGCCCGACGCGTCAAGTTAGTGCTGAAATTGGACGAATTTATCAAAATAGCAACTCATTTTTTCGTAATTGATCACTATCTATTAGATTCGGCACATCTAACAGACTAAAAAAAGTTAATGAAGACAGATCTGTATAAGTCCGGACTTTGCATTGGATCCAATGTCGGATTAGCATAAATTCATGCTCCATTTAAATGGAAACCTCTTTAGGGCTGTAGCCGGCTGGGCAGTGCAACGCTAGAGCAACGATCCAGGATCGTTGATCAGAATTTCTGCAACGTTATTACGTGCTAATTAGCAAGGTTGCGTTACAACATCGATTTCGAAAGAATAGTCGGTCGAACTCCATGTCTGACCGGCGTATATACAAAGATAGCGTCCCAATTGCACATAACAAGGCACCTCCTCCGAAAGGAAAACAACTCGAGCCCATCCTGTTTGGGAGCCATTCTCTGAGGAGTATCAGACTAACTACAATATGATGATTTAATGTGATCTTTCAACAGAACTTTATAGTACATTGGCATCTTCTGTCAAAAAGCCATTTCGACGGAATATATAGGTCCCTTAACGTTAAGTTAACCTTGGTACATCCTGTTTCCCAGGACCCAATTTTGCACGTTGCAAGAAACGTTGCATTACGTTGCAGCGATTTTGCCCAGCGTTGTAATCCCAGCCCTATATCTCTATTCTAGTTCATCACATCTACATGTAGATGTGCATCTAGATGAGATCTCATCTCGTACTCTAGTGCAGAAAATTGCACCTACGCCCACGAGAGTGGACCACTAGCTTTCATAGAGATGATCCAATCACACATAGCCTTTGACATGCACCATGTCACCGAACCACGACATCTATAGATTTAATAAATAATATTTAATAAATAAAATAAATAAATGTAGCTAGATTATGATCCAAGGCGCCTTTTCAGCCGGCTATGGTTGATGGGGGCACCTCCAGTGTAACAAAAATGAAATGAAAAATGAAATGGAGATGAGTGATCAGCAATTCTAACTCGATGTATGTGTCTTCAGAGCTCCTACTTTCGTAGTAATCTATACCAGGTGAGAAAAATATGCAACATTGGCCACATGTGTAAGATGCCATGTAAGATGGATCCGTGTGAGCAAAGAGACTGCTGGGCTATGTACATAAGACCACTGTGTGAGCGAGTGTGCAATACAAACCTAGTCCGATAGAAGATTTGCAAGATATGCGAATAGATTCGCAATTCGATGTGGGAAGATAGTATATTGACTTCAATCCATCCAACATAGTTACTCTATGTGCACACGAAGTCGCCATTGTGCTCGCCTGGATCCAAGCTTGGCCAAGCATCCCTGGATGGCTTGGGTCCTCCAGGCAACTGTGCGTACCCAAGATATTGGCATACCTCTCGACTTGGGCACAGCATCATTATTTCATCAGGAACAAAGATAAATAGAACCCTTACAGCATGCGCCTATTTAGCTACCAAAGTGACATGACTGCCCTGGCTAAATCGGCGACACTGGAGTACTGTCGCAGATTGAGCAGGAAGGTGTAAATGCGATGCTGCTGTTTCAGAAGGTTGGACGAGCCTGATGGCGGTTGCAAGACATGCTCAGGCATCGACCGTGAATATAATGTTATTGAGAGGTGCAGGTGCCAATCATGCGGATGTATACGGTCATATAGCCCTTATTTGTGCCGCTGGGGCAAATCACGAAAGTAGTGGTCTTATAGCAAGAGGTTTGTTGCAACATGGTGCTGCAGCAGGGGGCTCTACAAAAAGTGGTGTTAATGCCTTGATGGGGGATTCGTGGCATGGAAATGGGCATATTGCGTATGATATATTCGAACGAAACGTATCCGTGGACGCCGCAAACAATGAAGGAATGACGGCACTAGTACTCATGTGTGCTGCCTAGAAAGGGTACCCCGCATTCTCCTGGCACTGCTTTCTCACGGGGTGAACACAAATCTGGCTGATACATACGGATGCTCTGATGAGAGCTGCAACTGAAGGATATGTCGACATTATAGAACCCTTAGCATTGAACAACTGTGATGTCAATGCAAGGAACAAAAATGGACAAACGGCTCTCATGATGCTTCACGAGCCATGTCCATGCTGTGAACACGTTGATCAATACATTCAACGCAAACACTTACATCATTGATAACAAAGAAAAAACAAAGTTGCAATACGCACTTGTACGAGGCCATGCCCGAATAGCCGAGATCATTCTTTCAAACAGCTAAAACAAACTCCTCTCTCATTTGCAGCTATAGGTGACCTATCTCCAAAGACAACCTGCCTCTTCCTTCATTTTCTCACTTTCTGTTTAGCCATTGACGTTATTATTTATTCATATATCCATTGTACACCGGCAAGCAAACCGGAGCCGGATATCCGCAGGTGTTGGCCGGCCAGCCATTGCAATTGTGCGCAATATCGATCGCACGGGCGCGAGCGTTCGTAGATGCGATCATGAGGGGAACCATGAGGACTAGGGGAGGATTACGTTACATGGCGCGCATGCCCCTATTTCCCACGCACTGTCTTATCAAAGCCGGCAGGGAAAGGACGCAAATATAGAAAGAAGGAATATATTCCGGATTCCGGAGAAAGTATTTCCCGTACACAATGACGGTAACACGTGCCTTCTAAAACCTACCATCCAAAAATAAAATAAAAAAGAAAGTTTCCATTCGTCGACATATTACAAATATATCGGTATACTATCATAAATATCCTTTGAAGGTAGTATACAGGCTTGTGAGGTAGGTCGCTGTCAGAGAAGTCTGGCGTGATTGATGGTGGGTACCTTGTTGATGCCCAGGGACGGGTTTTGTTTGTTTCACCTCAAAATGACTTCTTTTGATTTTATATGTTAGATATTCCAAATAAAGATTCGAGGCACAGTACCAGAGGTATGGGAGTGACGGGGGAACGAAACGTCGCGTTGTTCTGACCCTGGGAGGCCTAGGGTTGCTGAAAGAAGCATCTCTGTGAGATGGAAACCGCGCCTCGACTAGCGACCAGGGATCAGGTCCGACCCAGGAAGGCCCAGGGCCCTGGGTGTCTGACTGGTGGGCGCGCCTCTACTGTACTTGTTGCAACGGGAAATTGTCCGATACTCTCGTGTATGGTTTTTTTTTTTTAATTTCGTTGTTTGGATCTTCGTTTCCGCTATCGGGTATACCTATGTCCCTTCAAATGTGTATAGCAATTCAACTTTGTCCCATTATTCAGGTATCTTGGAATCAAGGTTGATTGAATCGCAATGCTTGCTGGGAATCTGCAAGAGACTGTGCATGCACAGAATGATGAGCAAATGGATACTGCGTATGAAAGTGAGGACAACCAGGAAACGACCGAGTTGGAAGATGTCATGTTCGTGGATTCTGTGAGCGATGGCTTGGCTTCTGCGCAGGTGGTACTGGGCAATAATGGTCACGATGACCGTCCAGTAGAAACTGGCCTTGTTCATGGTGTCAATCGGGGGGGTATGTACTCAGAGTTTGCAATTTCAGAGCGTCCGAGAGTACGGTATCAGTGGGTAAGCAGAAAGGAGTTCTGGTTTTGGGGATTGATTTCATCCGATTTCTTCCATCCGTGTGGCAAACATAAAGATTGCAAAAGGAATGAATGCAAATTCTATTCTTTGCTGAGGTGCCAAAAAGGAGAATTTGAGTTTGCAATCCTGTGCAAGCACTGCATGGATGAGGGCGCCCCTATCGAGATGTGCTTTCAAATTCGTCGCTATATGTATCAAAATGTGATACATTGGGAAGATTTGAATACAATATATGATCCAAGAGGGATCCAGGCCTATACCATCAATGCGAAACAGGCTGTATTGATCAGCCCAAAAATTTTGCCAGCCCAAGCGCATGTCTTGCCCGCTTTTGATCACTCTTGTCAATCATGCCGTGTGCCTCTGAGGCACGACTGCACTTTTTGTAGCTTGCACTGCAAAATATGGAGTGAAATGAACGATGATCTGCATAATACAATGCAGAACATGAGCCTATCCTCTGGAACGTCAGATTTGGGATTGGTTCGTGCTGAGATTTTCGAGCCCAAAGCTCGAGTGAGATCTTCATCTGCGAAGCATTCGAGGGATAATCACCACCATCACGATTCCTCTCTCCATCACCACCAGAGCACACAAATGTGTGATTTGGAGAATGTGGATACCACAAGCAGGAGAAAGAACAGTCAGCCAGTCAGAAGCCCAGAGTTCTGATTATGTGGCCAAACTGTCTACATTGTCTATATTGTTTATATTCGTTGATATGCATTGCGCCCAACACGTTGATGCTATTTACTAGAAGAATGCTCATGGCTTGTAGCGCGTAAGTAATGGCCAGAGCTGATGCATACTACGATGCCTATTTTCTGTATGTTTCAGGAAAGGCATCAGTAGCTACTCTTTCTACAGAGTAAAAATGTCCATATTGATTGTCATCGTTGTCTATAGCATGTTAACTGGAATTGTCTGTTATCATGCATTGTTCATGTTGCTATTAGATTTTGTTTTCGCCAGGGAGACTATTTGAGTCTTAAGACTCTTCAATTTGAATGAGGCAAAGGCCAGGACAGCTCTGTGAGCTTGGTCAAGAACTGCATCATTTTTTTTGAATGAAATATGACTCCCCCATGGCCAGTTCTAGGTCCTGAGTTTTACCTAGCGTCCTTTTGTTAGTTATTTCCTTTTTTGTTTATTAATAATTTCTCTAATAGTGTTTCTATCGCATGATAATAGCAGTTCACGATTCAAAGCGGATCCAAACAATTTGTCACAATGTCAACAGTCCCCCGCTTAAACAAGGATACGAATGTATACCCCACGCTTCTGGGTCTGTTTTGCATCGTACACAGATATCTGTAATAGTAGGAATGGTTTTGGACCCATGTCTTGCGAATCATTATCTCTGGGACTTGAGATCGATTGCTAAATTTGCTCACCATTTACATGGTGGCGTACAGCATGGCCAGTTGCCAGCATGCTCAGGAGTCATTCCCAACCGCCATGTTCTGACAAATGGTCATGTGTTAAGCCTACTCACACCGACTCTATTCTACAATTGTAAATTTATTTTTGATATTTATGTGAGGTGGAATTAGAGAAAGAATTCATTCTGACTCGACTCTTTGTCGTGGAGTGACACGTCTCGGTGACTTACAAGTATCAGCGATTCTCGCTCCATCAAGCTAGAGGAAAGGGTCAATTCTACATTCCAAAAGTAATTTATTTCATATAATCATGTACGTATACGTGTGAATTCCCGGATAATTGTTAGTGGCTGATGCTCGTCGACGTAATTCAGTGATTGGGACACCTTTTGTATTGACGAGTTTGCTGGAGTGGTATTGAACAAGGGGATTGCGACAAAATACATTAAAATTATGGGTTGCTCCAAAGGATTGGGCGGATAGGATGCATACAGAGGTGATACCCGCGTTGACCAGGATGGTCCACAGTGGCGAGGCAACTCCTAGGCTCTGTATGTACCTCGAAAAGTTTATCGAGGTCCTCTGATCTAATGCGAAACGGTGTCTGTGGAGTATTCATCTTCATATTCGGCATTATTGTCGACATGTTGCGTTGGCACTGTTGGGGATTTGGTGGATAGTCCATGGTGGGATCTGCCTCGAACGGCCGAGGTGGTTGTCGGTTGACCGGTACCCGCGAAAAGGAAAGGACGGAAATGTCCTGAGCCAAGGGGGTAGGACTCCAGCAAGTGAGGTTGGGACTACAAATCTGGGATGTTTAGTATTTGCGGTTGAGAAGACTTGGAGATCAGCAAATAACATAATTCATGGTATTATAGATACATACATATTTAATGCTTTCTGTGCTATTGTACTGATGTGCAGGAGCAGACAGTTGTCAAGATTTCCAGTGGTGGAGGAGCAAAAAACATCTGTGGAAGCAAAGCAAGGACCTGGGAAGTCAATTCCAATACCAGGCAATCACTTCTCATTTACGTTAACTTGAATCAGTGATAATAAATTGGTACTGCGTCGTTGCACATTATTGGACTGATACACTCTAGAGTAGGATTCTAAAATTTTATAGGATTTGTGGGGTATGGAGCCTGTGGGTGATGAGGCGCTGCAGCCAGGACCCACGCCTGATGATCTCAATGCAATGATTCCAGTTCCTATGTCTGAAGATACACTAGGAGCGCCTTCCGGGGAAATGTCTTCATGGGGCGTTCCAGCACCCGCACCTGAACAAGATGTGGTGGTGGAGACATATCAGCCTCCACCTCCAGCTGCATTGGTGGGTTTTTGGATTTTGGTTGCCTTTCGCTGTTCCTATTACATATGCGTCAAATCAAACAAAGTAATGTTGTTTGTTTTTCTAAAATACAAGTTTTTGAAAATGATTGACACTGTCCTGCTGTTCCGCAGACATTTGGATCCAGTGATGACCTGGTCACGACCTGTGCAAACTCATCCTCCCCACTATGCTACAATACTTCCATTAGTGGAGCAAATATAATAACGAACTTATGGTTTAGTGCCGTTCTAGGTCTGATATGCTACCTTGGTTTTGTGCTCTTTCGGGCAAAGTTTAGGCTCTATCAGGCAAGGTTGTACATGCCGACGGTGACTCACAAACCTCCCACGCTGCATCTGAAAGGGCACAGGAGATGGTGGTCATGGCTGATTCCAGTATTTCGAGTGTCGGATGAAGATCTTCTCAATACTGCAGGCATGGATGCTCTGGTGCGATTCTGAAACACTTTGACCCGTGAATTGTATGCTCTGTGCTTTTGGTTGTACGGGCTACACATGCATGCTTACCCATTTGGTGATTTGTGCAGATTGCCGTGCGCATTATATCTTTTGGCATCCTGGTATTCCTTCCAATAACTGTATTTGCTATGGCAATATTGATTCCAATTAATTACACTGATAACTACTACAAGAGCTCTTCCTCTGATATCACTGATAGCTACACAACCGTTTTTATTAGGCTGACAATGAGTAACATTACTCCTGGAAGCTCCCTTCTGTGGTGAGTAGCTTGCGCTTTTTGAAGGCATGTAGAATTGCAAGACATCTGAAATATCACTGTTTTTGCAGGGTGCATTTTGTCTTTGTCTATGGTGCTGTGTTTTGGACCTGTTGGCTTATCACAGAACAATACAAGGAGTATATCAGTCTGAGGCAGTCGTATGTCATACGGTGCACTAGAATCAAGAGAGGCCCTATAGGTGGCAGTGTGGAAGCATTCAAAAGAGAAAATCAACCGCTGATTACCTCTCGAAGATCAACTGGATCACAAGAATCCTGTGGATCACCACACACTGGGGACCAACAAAATGCTGTGTCGGCACGCAAAGAGTCTTTGAGGGGACTTCGAAAGCTATCTTTAGATTTACGAGATAAAATCGAGGCTCGAAGGAGGGATAATGGGACACCTTTGCGAATTTTGTATGGATCATCTCCAAATAGTCAGACAAATGACAGACAATGCTCGATTTCATTTCAGCCATATGCAACAAATGAACAATTATATGTTGGAGAAACTTCTGTATCGATCAATAATGAGACTAGCACTTGCACAGACCTTTCTTTGACAATTTCTACTTCTGAAGAAAGCGTTACTGCTAGCAAAAGAATTGATGAGAGTATGACTGAGCAAGTGAAGGCAGCAGTCATGACTGATGACATTTATGACGGAAAAGAACATTGGACAAGACATGATTTCGCCAGTGATTTGATGATGCACGACAGATCAATAGAAATTGAAGACATTGATGGTGTGTCTGTTAGCGGCGATGCTGAGATTCGCCTCGAGCCTGTTCAGAGAAAGGTTGCCCTCCAGACCCCTGAATCTGTATTTAGCCTGGAGAATCCAATGGAAAAACAAATTCAAGGAAAGCACGTGAGGGCATCCTCAGCTGCTGTAGCAGCCGCCCTTGAGACGACTACACATAATGAATCAGGTAGGATCACGATTTCATATTGTCCAAGTGAGCTAGCTTAATTGAGTATTGCTCATCTATTCCTCCTGCAATTGCAGCTGCTTTAGCACTAGCCAAAATTCGTCATCACAGAGCAGCTTCTGGAGCTTCTACGTTGTCTGGCAACACGAATACGCCCTCAGGTGTATCGTTTACTCCTCAAGAATCTCCCAGAAAAGGCTGTGACCAGCTTACTCCTGGCACACTGACCCCTCCAAAGGACCTGTCAAGAATTATCTCAGCTGTCGCTGAGGAACCACGGAATAGAATTGAGGAAGAAGGAAACCTCGCTACTGCAGTAGCTCTTGGACCAGAAATGTGCGATCCTGTAGGGCAAGTTGGTATCTCGCATCATTGGTGGAGCTACATGGCTGAAGGTAATATAGCATAGAGATATTGCATCACTTTCTAATGGATACTTACAGCTGAGGTCCGTTTTGCAGGGGGAAGCGGCAAGATAAATGATTTTGATGGTCAAGCAAATAAAGGATTTGTTGATCCACATATAAATATTAATCAAAATGCGAATAGCGAATGGAATGGAGAAGGTTCAGAAGAAATCCTGGCACCAGTTGCAATCAATGCCAGTTTGTTTACTGTCCTTGTGACGGACCAACCAGTAGAAAAATTGAGGTTAAAGAAGTATGTGAGCGTAATTGAGAAATTATCTTTGTATGATAGGTAACGTTTCCACCTAATCAATATATCTTTATTGCAGACCTCTGAAGACAATGGAATTCTGGCAGATGCATCAAAGAAAAAGCAAAGTTCACGAATCAAAGGAAAATGTCACTTCGGAATGGAGCAAAGCCGTACAATCTAGGAACGATTTGAAGTCTCGAGCTGGTACATCAGTATTTCATGCAGACGTCGAGGCAGGAATAAAAGGACCTGATCCAGACTTTGAGCTAACACATGAGTTGCCTGAAGATTTGAAAGATGCACATGTTTCAGAGCGGGGAATGGGAATAACATCTGGATGGTCTTCAACTGTTTTAAATCTCAGACAATGGTGGAAACATCGTGGTAGATATCAGGAATGGAGACGGGATGTGAGATGGGCAATGTTCAATAGGCGCGCACGAGTGGCGACAGAGATGTTTATAGACCTTTTTGGAGAAGACTTTGATGACCTTATACCCATCTACCCAACTCAAAGTGTTGATAAGTTAATCAGTCAATGGGATAAGAAATGTGCTCTCTTGGAGAGGGCACAGTATGATCTGCAGATAATCATAAAAGCAGAGGAAGATAGAGCTAGAAGAATTCAGGATGGTAAAAAAATGCACCTGAATTGCTTAAGTGCAGTCATGAAGAAATTGAATCACGGTGCAGACAGAGAAACTAAGAGGCGAGAAAGGGCTAAGCTCAAAATTGCATCTGTGAAGACGAAGATTTTAAATTTGAATGCACAAGTATTCGAATTGCAGGATAAAATAGCAGAGGAAAGGGATGCTATTCTATCCGACCTTCCTTCGACTTGCTTTTTTGCAACATTCAAGAGTCAGGAGGCAGCAGCAATTGCAGCTCAAGCAAATCTAAATCCTGTACAGCAAAGATTATTCAACGTGCAGCCTGCACCTTCCCCAGATGACGTGAATTGGCCTACCTTGACAAGAAGTTGGTGGCAGCGGCAGTCTAGACCAGTCATAGTTTTGCCCCTTATTTTATTCATTATGCTGCTTCCTATTGGAGCTTTCACTGGAGCGTTTGCACAACTTACGATTGCAATCTGTGGTAGTCCAGCTGACGATTCTGCAGCATGGTCTGCAGATTCATGGTATTGTTCAGATGACCCTTGGGCTACCTTTTTCCGCAATCTGATGACTTCATTGGCTCCTACCCTTCTTCTTTCACTGTATCACATGGTTATCCTACCAGTACTAGTATATTATGCTGCACAAGCCGAAGGACAATACTTTAGTCTGTCAAAGTTGGATCTCCGTTGTGCTTCTCTTTTTTACTATTGGTACGATGTTCTTGATATGCCTTGGCTCATGCACAGCACATTGGATTGCCTTTTCGATTATTCTCATCCTCTTCACATAATAACGTACAGGGATGTTTTTAATGTTTTCCTTGGAGCCATGTTAGGAGGCTCAGTACTCGCTGAGCTCCCAACATTCATTCAGAATCCATCTCAAATCTGGTCAGCCCTTTCGTCTGCTATACCGGCATCTTCTAACTTTTTCATCAACTATGTATCGTATAGAGCTTTGGTAATGGCTTGGTTTAGGCTATTCTATCCTCATCAGGGCATCATGGTTTCCATCTTGAAATGGATGCATATCCTTCCTTGTAAGTTGTCTTATTGTTTTACACCTGTTGTATCCATTCTAGTCGTGTTGCCATTTTGCCTGATCCTTGATTGAATCTACAGGGGCAAAATCGGCTAGAGAAAAAGCCTTGGAAGCTCCAATACGAAACTGCAGATATGGTCGAGATGTTGGAATCCCAGTTTTAATGAATTTTGTCATGGTGATGGCATACTGCGTGGTCTCACCTTTAATCCTTCCATTTGGACTCTTATATTTTGTTCTCCTATGGGCAGTCTGGAGGTACCAGATGCTGTACGTGAATACAGATATGAAAATGAATTTACCTGATAAACATCGCATAGAAACCATTTCGATGTCGTATGAATGCAGATATGTGTACCAGAGACAGTATGAGTCAGGAGGCAAGTTTTGGCCCCTAGTTGCCCACAGAACCGTGGGATGCGCATTTATTTGTGTTCTCTTCACCGCAATAGTCCTAATACTAAAACAAGCATACACACAAGCAATTATAATGCTCATCTCGCTGCCATTATACTTACTGCGATTCGACATGTGAGTTGCATTTATGACTGCTGATTCTTTCTTTATAATCCCTCACACTGGCAGCATTGACCCAACTGCAGGTATTTAACTCAGCGATATGACGCCGTGGTGGCTCAAGTTCCATTGATGGCTGTTCACAAAGCAGCAAGAGTGGAAAGTGTCGATCCTGATGTATGGACTCCACCTCCGCTTCGCACTGGAGCAGAGGGATGGAATCCGGAATGGGGAAAAGTTTGGAGCTGGTGGGGAATTCCTAGATACACAATCTGATGACAAGCCTGAATGCAGTTGAACTCAAATCCTTATATAAATCCTTCCAAAAAACATTATTAATGTAAAAGCAAACCATGACACATGAGATTTAGAGGCTTTCATGCGACGAAATTGGACCAAAGCTGTTTGAAAAATGCTTACAGCCTAGTTTCTACGGCGGCACGAGTACCACTTTATGTTCACAAATGCGCATGCGATAGGCCTTGTAAAATACGTCAAATTGATAATATAACGAACAAGTTTACGAATATACTACCGGTATCCATGGATTCAAAACGGTCTCTCGACTCTCACGTTGCTCAGGGAGAGAAGAGTACGGCTGCAGCAGCGACCAGGTGGGTTTCTTTGAATTCATCAATTAATATGACTACAAAACTACAGTTTAGAGACGGAAACGTGTGACATGTCTTGGGGCTTAAAGCTTTAGTCGAGGGGTGAGTCTAACTGCTCATACAGATACTGAAAGAACCTTCTTGTTGTCCAGGAACGAGGAACCAATCTTGCAAGTGCTCATGGCTCACCTGAAGTCGTGCCCTGGGAAGCAAAGTGCACAAGGAAGTGAGGATGGAATGCTTCTTGAAATTGCGAGTGGCACGGGTCAGCATGCTGCTGCTTTCAGCAAGGAAATCAAAGGGTATACATGGCAACCTAGTGAAGTGTCAGAGGCAATGTTTCCTTCTATTAGGGCTTGGGGAAGAGACGCAGGAGGGAAGGTGCTTCCTCCTGTATTGATTGATTGCCAAAAAAAGTTCGAGCATTGGAACGTTCAAGCCAACTCCTTCGATGGAATCCTCTGCGTAAATATGGTCCATATCAGTCCCTGGGCGGCAACCAGTGGCCTTTTCGCAGGTGCTTCCAAGGCTCTAAAACGGGGAGGACAGATTTTCCTTTATGGTCCGTATAAAATCAATGGTAAACCAACGACCGAAAGTAACGCAGCTTTCGACATGTCATTACGGTCGAGGAATCCTGCATGGGGATTGAGAGATGTTGCTGATATGGATGCAGAGGCTGAAAAACAGGGCCTGCGCAGGAAAACAGAGCCAATTCCAATGCCTGCAAACAACTTTATGCTAATTTATGTATCTTCTTCTTCCTTTTAGGTTTTGCTTTTTTAAATTGCAGTATAGTAATAATAATATCTTGGATTTATTCTTTGTAGCACCATACAGTTCAAATTGCATGGTGTGCAAGTTGTCTTTGTCTGCAAACAGTTCTCCCACATCAAATAGTAACAAAGGTTTAGCGCCAGTTCCATCATACTTGATTAAACGAAAAAATAATCTTGCTTCTACCATTCAATCACTTGTCCTCTTTCTCGCCGCAATATATCGATGCTTCTGCTAAAGGTGCTCATTCGGTTGATAAACATAATCTCAGCCTCACTGCAGACAAGTTGGTCAAGCACCGCGACCAGCACCCCCATTTTTTGCTCGGAAAAGGAATACTTCTTTCGAATAAACTCTTCTGTATCTTTGCTCGTCACAGTCTTTGGTGGCATACATTCTGCAAGCATACTCGGCGCTTCGATGTCATCCGTAGCAATAAAGACGGCATCTTCTATTGCCCCTGGTTCCTTTTCTATTCGACTGCATCTCGGAAGGCAGCCCTTATCACCTCCGCTCACTTCTTTGCACATCTTCTGAAAATCTTTCATTCTGACATGAAGGCATGTGTAGCCTTGTTTGATCCCATGCTCGCGTTGAAATTCCTTGAGTAATTTTTGCATCATCACTGTCGGTTTCATCATCAGCAGGAGCAAGTCATGAACAATATCTGGGTCGAATATCTCACCAGCGTGATACATTCCATCCACCAAAACCGTACTGACATTTGAAAATCTTTTCAAATCCAGAATGTTGGATATTTGCTTCCTTTCCAACGACTCAGCATGAAGATACTCGTAGGCTAGGGAGTCATAAACAGGTTTCTTCTCAGCTTCAAACAGCACCTCTATATCCATGCATTTCGTAGCATTCGCAGACTGAAGCACTTCAAAATTTACATTCAAATGATTTGCAATACTTGATATTTGAAAAACATCTGCCCAAGTTGGAAGACCTGGCTCAAATATCCCATCTACCCCTGATGCCCTCGGCCACATGACATTGGGGACAAGCAAGGTCCTGTTCAATTCTTTTGCCAGCAAAAAGCCTTGGGCCAGAGAAATGAGCTGATTATTCATTCCTAATTGAGGTAAGTATGCAACGTATTTGACGTCTTTAAGGCAGCCTTCTACAATCTGCACGGCCTCAAATCGAGACCAAGCCATATAGCCAGCTGCTGACAGGAATAGGAGGGTCAACAGAGCAGACAAGGCTTTTGCCTTCCGATTGCTCTTCCCACTCCGAAGACCCTGGCGCATTTTCGCATTGGACATACGTTTCTGTTTTCTATTTAGATACAGTTAGGTGCTAAATTGTGATTCATTGAGAGTGGAGAAAGACAGAGACACTCGCTGCAGCACCAAGCAGGATTGTCAATCAAGCCCCCTATGAACTGAAAGTGGAGACCAATATATGGACGATGATCTCAATTCAAATTCAAATTCAAATTCAAATTGAGTAAATATTTTCAATGAAATATACCTCCTGCCCCGTGAGGGCCAATCCTGCACATCAAGGCTTGGTCAACGTATGACCAAATTACGGTCGCACGCCTGCAGGCGCAGCGCGGTGTAGCGTTGTTCGATCGAACGGATATCCGGAATATTCGAATCCAAGGCCATGATTAATCATGGCGGAGCCTACGATGAGATTTTGACCAGATTCAATTCACGTTCATTGGGCAACAAATCAGGTGGAGTTGGAACGAGCCCGAGTAATGAATGAATCGATTCTGATATCAGAACCAGATCCCAATCACAGGCAAGATGCATACCGATATCGGGGTACTCCATGCTGTTTGCAACAAACAACACATGCATCAGAATGCACATCTTTCGTCTTTTTTTCGACACCATAAGCCACAATAAACAATATAATCCATCAATCCACATCATTCGTATGCAACAGCAGCATGGCCAGGGCAGAAGCACGCCTCTCTAAATGATTTGGATCGTTTTTGCTGTTTGCTGCAGAGTTGGACGTGACAAGCTTGGCACCCTCTCTGCTGAGTCTCGTAAAGATGTACTCCTTTGCCTCGGAGCGCGCAATTTCAGCTTTAGAATGGTGTTCATCGTGCATGATTGCCTCCGAGGAAGACGGCAGCTCTGCACCCTTGTCAATCGGCTCATATTTTTCAGCATCCTGCACCATCAAAATGACCGCCTTGGCTGCAGCAATACGCACTCGTTCTGGAATAAGAGAATTTCCTAGTATGTGATCCAGTACATGTTCTATAAATCTTTCACTTTGTATCAATTCCACAAAGATGCGATTTGCCTTTTCTTGCAGGCCAACAAGTGCTTCTATGCAGCATACAGCTGTCCTCTCCTCCAGTTCATGTTGCACCAGCACACCGACACAGCTCGCATCCATCAAGCTTTCCAGGATATCTTTATGCATACTCACTTGCATCGCTTCTTCCACAAGCTCAGGAAACATGGACAAGCCACGGCGGTAAAGCACCATCATACGGAAGAGTTCATCATCAACCGCTTGGTGTGATTTCCGAATCACATCTTCTGTCAACGTACAATGCTTTCCATCCTCGGCACTTATAAATTCACTCCAATATACCTTCCTATCTTTCAGACATTGTTGCACCAACAGTGTGAGTTTCTTCCCCAGCACAGACCACAGATCACCCCTGTTAACCGCTGCTCTGGCACCTGGCAAGTATTCATTTACTGTTTCACTTTCCATGTCATCATCTTCTGGGATCAAACATGCACACTCTCCCTCTCCAAGGTCAAACGAATCTATGGTATCGACTATTCTGGAGAGGCCGTCCGCTCTCACCTTCCTCACCCTGCTATTCTCCACCTTTGCTGTTTGACGGTGCAATTCACCCAGCACCATGGCCTCCTGGTACTCCGTTTCCTGCTTGTCGAGCAATTCATCTTTATTACCAGGCTCATATCCATCAACTCCTTTATCAACCTTGATCAAAGCACCCAGATTTGCTGCCACATCATGCCATATACCTTTGACTGTAGAAGCCACCATATCGTTGACTCCTTCTTCCGTCATACAAGACATACCACCAGCAGTCAACCTTTTCCCCAATTTTTCAGGCGCCTTATGAATCGCTCGTGTATATTCCTGTCACTGTGAGGGCATCGAAGGGTCAAGAGTGATCAAATACTCTGCTACATGGTCAGTCTCTCGTCGTCTATTTTTCTCTCCTCACCACCAGCCATACCAAGTCTCTCCATGCAGACTACACTTTTGTTGCACCGTCAACCAGACCAAAATGTTCAAACTCTCCATTCAAATTCTCGGATCACTGGTCTCGTGTGAGCCTTTGCTCTTTCTCAAGAAATGTAGCGTCGAGGATGGATGGATCGCTCGCTCGCTCGCTCGCTCGTACCCTTGGACTGTCCAACGGTCTCCAGGGTTAGAGACGTATACGTCACTGTAAACGAACTCGAACAGCACTGTCCAGCGCTAGTTCGAAAGGAATTCCTTCGAAGGTGGACTGCTGCTGCTGCTTGATCAGGACAGAACCAACGGTGGGGGCCGCATTTCAAATGGTGTCGATATTTTAATTGTCAGTGATTGGTATTTAGTATCAGTGGTGGAGTTGGAATAGTGAAAGGGAGCGATGGATTCACGAGGTACTGCGTGCCGAGCATTTTTTCTGTTGGTTTTTCTGTCGGCTGTGAGTCTGGTTCCAGCGGATGCTTTCGCGTGGAGACTGTTTGCTGGAAGGTGCGATTGATGACGAATACAAAATGTGGATTCATTAGATGGGATGGGATGGGGCAGTTTTCTCTGGTCTGGGCGTGGTGGTGAGGGGCCAGGCCAAAGTTGATCGGACTGGGGATGCCTGACTGCTTCAGCTCTGGTAGGGTAATGTAGTGTTGTTCATCGACGTATTCCTGTTTCCATTGAAGTGATGAAATACATCTGGATGATGGATGTCTTGTATGGTGTAATTAAAGTGGTATATGGGGGTGATCGGACGCAGGGAAGAGTGTATAACCGAGACGATCAAGCCGAAACAGTGGCAGGCGATACGGCAAAAGTTTCCCGATGCGAACAAGGCTACGGTTGTCCTCGATATCGGATTTCTGGTGCGAATCGTGTGTGCATGGAATGATGATGCGTTTCTAGTGGGAATGATGATGCATTCGTATAGCGAGGCTCACTGCGGTGGTAATTTTGATTAATTTTGAACTGATAGTCCAACAAGCACGACTCTACTCCATGTATTATAGGTGACTACGAAACATGACGTTGAAGATGCAAAAGCGAATGTTGACTACGGGGTGTATTCTCCATCGAATAAACTGCTGCAAAATGGGAACGGTGTGACGGAGGGAGAAGTCGAGCTTCATGCTGCAGCTGAAAGTCAAGGCCCGTGGAAGATATGTTTCAGGGTATCCGGAGGGAAGCTTCTGCGTCCTTCTGTGATTGTGGATGTATCGTATTTTTCTATAACATTTGAAGATTATGATGGGGATACATTCGAATGGGAGTATGATGTGGCAGATGGCGATTCAAAAAGTGAACATGATGTGGAGAAGGATGAGCTTGCAAGCCATCAGCAGGTGGCGGATATTGTTCAGGGGCTAGAGAAACTGGATCATTATCTGAGGAATGTGACGAACGAGCAGCGATTCCTGTATGCTAGAACAGTGAGGCATCTGAAAACGGCACAGTCTACTCTGTCGAGGACGTACTCTTATTATAGTTTTGTGTATCTAGTGATCATCTTAGCATCCATGTCTCAAATCCTGGTGATTCGGTTAATGTTTAAAAAGGTGTGATTTCTTTTTTTTTTTGTTGGATTTGTTTTCTATTTCTTTTTGTATAATCTAGTCTTTGCTTGTTACTGCGGTGCTTTTAATACTTTTCTGTTTTTGGTCTGCAGTCCCAGAGAGGCTTTATGATGCATTATTGATTGTTTTCGACTCTTCTTGTATTACATTGTAATCTGTCCAACATATTGATTTATTTTTATTTTGGATTGCAAAAAGTATTGAGGACAAAATTCTCCGGTGGGTACGAGCTCTCAGAGCTCTGTTCTCTTGCATTGCAATCTTTTGCCAGCCTTTCAGGCCAGGTGTACAGATTCTCAGAGTAGCAATCCAAGCGATCTTTTTTCTGCATGATCACAATATTTGACCCAAAGGTTATCGTCTTTATCCAGTGGTCCACATCCCCAAATACACGTAGATTGTTGTCTATAAACTTTTTATTGACAACCTCAGTGAGCGACTGCAATCTCCTGAACATTGTGTTTACTTCTCCAAAGCCCCCTCTAGATATTTCTTGCCCATATAAATCCCCTCCTTTTTGCCAAAAAGATGTCTCAATATCTTCAATAACATAATATCCACCTGGTTTCAACGCTTTACTGAATAAGATCTCGTAGGACAGAGACTGCTGCTCAAAATGATGCCCACCATCATCTATGATAATGTCGAATTCACCTCCAGTCTCTTGAACCAATTCATTCTCCAGAAAGGTTCTATTTTGCTGTGATCCAATAATCATATTGATTGATTTGCCACCCGGAGTCTCTAATGTCTTTGCGTTGATATCCATACCCCACAAATCAACCAGAGGAAAATATTCTTTCCAGAGCATGCTTCCTGCACCAGTATCTATCCCCATCTCCAGCATCTTGACCTTTCGCTTGCGATACTTTTCCAAAAACGTGGGATAAAATCTTTGATACGCTGAGTGGCTATATGTAAACTTACTCGGTCGATATTTTTCTGCCAGATCTACCAACGAACTTTGGTCATTTCTATTTCCTAGCCAGATTTTGAGGTCAAAAGGTACGTCCAGCGAGTTACAAAATGTTAAACCAAGCAGAAACCCCACGGTCACGTAGATTATCTTCTCTGATAAACGACCAGACTTTCGAATACTGGTTTGCATCTTTCACATACGGTGAAGGAAGGTCGTGGGGAAAGTAGGTTTGAGCAAAGTTGAGCCTGGTCGCAAGCAATTAATCGCCTGTCGACTAGTATTGGGACACGATATATAGTCACAAACAAGCCTAGGACTCGAATAATAAGCCTCCTATCCACTCCTCACTACCAGAACTTTCTTGATTTTCAAGTTGCAACCGAGCTATGGTTGGTGCAGGCGCCTCTACTGCAGATGAAATACCGATGATGTTTTCAATAGTAGACTAACTATTTAAATCAATTGTATGTCCTCGTCAGTTATTGCGCGAGTTTATGATTGTCCCACAAGTACTGATGGTCAACTTTGACCGGATCAGTCCAGTCCGGCGCAGGCTTTACATGTAACTTTATAAATTACCTTTAAAGGTTGTCAAACGCTGCAAATCATTGCACACCTTGAAGAATGACCATTTACGAGGACAGTTTATGCGTTGCATCGCGTCTTCAAGCTTGTAAACGAATGTTTGCACCCATACTATTTGCCATGTACCAAAGGTATTGGAATCGATAGACCTGGAAGTGGAATGCAGCCCGGACATGCTCAATTGTCCAGTCAACGACCCATTTGGGGCCCTTCAGATCCTTATTTGCCTTGGAAATCATCATTTATTGTTCATGGAAACGATATCCAAGACCAATTAGCGCATCAGTCAGATATCGTTTCATGTTTCTGAGCATGGATGCAGCTGCAGAAAGGCTCAGAGCTTTATATAAGCAGTCTGCTACTGCTCCTTGAAGGCAGAAAACTCCACTGTTCATCCAGTAACCAAGAATGAATTTGCGCCATGGGCTTTACAAAGAGACTTGCAGGGCATCTTAGAGAACTGCCATGGTATGTATTCAATCACCGAGGTGAAAGCCTGCAACTGGCCAGAAATTTCTGGCATTTACATGCCAACATTTTGCAGACTGCAGACTAGTCCACATCAGTAATAATACTGAAGGGGCGTGCAACTATTGCCACATAATCATTGTAAAAAAAGTGTTGTCTGATTGATAGAATATTACAAAGGTATAATGAAACTAGTTTCAGCCCATATCGATTGCTCCCTAGGGAAAAATAGTGTTGCCGCAGCTGCAGATAAGGTGTGTGTTCCTGTACTTGGATGATGCTCTAGCCTACACCCAGACGATTGAATTCTGGGTATTCCTCTCGAAGAATGATTGTTATAAATTAAATTGTGTCTGACAATAACAATGCGTATCCTGCGATCGCAGAGAGCAAATAGAAGGCCACAGGGATTTCAGCACAAGGCGGTAGCAACAAGATGTTCTGCGCGTTCTAATGGCAATAGAGAAGAGAATGAAAGTGATCCACCTGCTCTGGTTTCGACAAGGAGGAAAATGATGATTTTTACTGGGGCATGCGGTGCGATGTCGTTGATGGGGAAGGCGGATGCTTCGCCAGAGGACGGTTGCAGGGAGTGTGCCGGCACTGGTGTGGTAGCTTGTGATATGTGTGGTGGCACTGGGAAATGGCGAGCATTGAGCAGGAAACGTGCCAAGGATACATATGAATTTACAGAATGTCCGCAGTGCTATGGTCGTGGGGTTCGTGTGTGTGGTGTGTGCTTTGGAACTGGTCTGAAAAATGTAAGGGGGCTGCTGAGGCGTCCAGAGGCAACTGGCCTGGTGCAGAAGATGCAGCACGGTGAACTGAGGCCAGGGGAGGCGCAGGAACTGCTTTTGAAAGCTCGTAGGGACATGATGGAAATGGATCAAGGCAATGGAGGAGTGAGTGCACCAGATGGTGTGTGATGGTGAAGAAGTGGAAATAAGAAATGCAAATCAAATATGAATGAATTCTTTACCCCTTTGTTGATTTTTCAATGTTAGGTTTCTATTAATAGAGTAAAGGTGATGCATTACAATTATGATTACATTCTACTTTCTCACGAGAGAATTTCGTCATTGTACTGCCCAGAGAGAATATCCTTCATTGTGATTGCTCTCAAGATGGCAAACATGCTACCACGTGTCGTCCTCGTCTGATGCATAATAACCTTTCCAGTGGATGGAATGGTCATCTGGTGGTAATAGTTCATCAGGTACATGAGCAAGAGACTCTATCAATGTATTGCCATCCTCCTGCTGAACATATTCAGATGATTGCTTGGCTTGCTCAGTTTGTGCAGCTGATAAAATATCGCCATGCCTAAAGGCTCTCATGTGCTCAGTAATTGATACGCGGGCAGATTCAGATATTCCCTTGTCATGATGAAGCATGGCTACTTCTCTCAATACAAAATAAGAAAAGACGTTAGGCTTAACTATGCCCAACTTCATTTTGTCAATATACTGGGCAACAGCTTGCAATGGCTCATGTGGCCGTTGTGCTTCCACCTGCAGATTTGCAGCATGACATTGTAAATATATCCATGCTACATGTTTCACACACAATTTGTGACGTAAAATTAACATCGTCACATACCAGCAACAAGGCATTCCAAACTCTAACATCATCTTTACTGTGTCCCTGTTTAAAATCATGAAATATTGTGTATGCCATATCATCCTGGAGAGGAGAAGATGCTGCACAGCATTCTATCAACGAGACACAATCCTCAAGCTGTAAATTCATTCCTAATTCCTACAACCTCAAAGAAAAAATGGTCAAAACATAATAGTACAGAAAGGAAATCATTTTTTCATTTTGTTCCTCACCTTTATCCTGCGAATCATGGCAAGGCACATGGAGACATTGCCCTTCCTCCCAAAAGCTTGCAGTATCCCACTACACTGATAAGGTTCTGAAGGAAATGCATACGTTTCCTTTAGCAAAGCAATATCCCTTCTTGAAGGCATAGGCGTTTCCATAATCTGAGCATATATTTTACTATATCCTGATCCCTCGTCAGGGCAAATAACAGGAAGAATGCCACATTCCTGGACAATGATAGCCTGGGCATCTTCCACTCGGCCAAAAGCAATCATATTCTGAAGAAGTAGAAATTTAAAATCATGATGATTTTCTAGCTCCATTTCATGCAGTGCCGCGTCTAACTTGGTCAATAAAGCCTTGCCAATCTCCTTTGGAGTTGAAATATGCCCATCTTCATTTTCTTCTTCAAGTTTATTGGATCTAGGAAAACGAAGGATATCTTGCCAGTAGTCCCTATTAGATACATTATATAGTGCACGAAGGCATGATACTATCACCTGCGATCTGCATCCCCTGGCAAGCATGTGTTCTTCAGCTTTGCCAAAAGCTTGGTCCAGCCCATGAATATCCCCATGGCTACCACACGCTTCAAGCAGAACGGACCATGCACTACCTGGAGGAGTCTCATATAGCTCGATCATCAAAAAGACTGCATTTTCCGCTTCATCGATAGCACCTTCAATTGCTAGAGACTGAATGAGAATTTCGATTGAGATCCTGTCAGGACTGAGTCCAAGCCTTTCCATCTCCAATATGCCTTCTTTAATTGCGCCTGAGCCTTCCCGCCTCCGTGACGACCGTCTCAGTAAAGCATTGTACGTTGCATTATCTGGTGTCAATCCTCGTGACACCATAGTTCTCACCACACTGTCCATTACAGAGTACCTGGAAACACCAACTGCAGCGTGCAGGACTGTGTTACAGGCAACCCTCACATTTTGCACCGAGGACGAATGCTTTTTATGTCGTTCACGCTCAACAGAATATTGTAATTTGCTAGAATCTTCCGTGACGTCAGCAACATCCAGTTGAACAGGAAGATGAATCGAAATAGTCTCCAACAGATCTTCACATGTCTGAATTGCTTGCTCAAAATCACCAACTTCACATAACCCTCCTACATACGATGCCGCAACAGAAGTTTTATCAGCTTCACTGATATTGATATTACTCTCACATTCAGCCAACCACTCCTCCCAAATCGACAGCAGATTCTCTGCATCCTTTGCTTGCCCTTGCAATCTCAATATTGCCCCCCACGATATAGGGCTTTGTTTGAATCTAGAATTCCTACATTTCTTGATTTTCTGTTGCAGCGTATTCCAGCACAATATCCCAGTCACATAGTCTTTTGACTCTGCACAACTACTCAGCAGGATATTGTACCCAACAATATCGGATCGCTGAGCTGACACAGATTTTAGGTACCTTAAAGCATCTGATCTCTTGTGCACAGAACATAACGCCTTTACTACACTGCTGTTAGCCACTCTCCCCACTGGAATTCCATCTTTCCACATCCTATGAACCAATGACTCTGCATTCCCAGCGTCCTTATCTGCTGCGTACGCTTGCAGCGCAAAGTCATATGCATCTGCAACTAGAAACGGTTTGTCTTTACCAGCTTTCCTCAGCACTTCCAGATTTTTGTTAAATACATCCACAACTTTTTTAGCTTCTTTATATTTCATATATGATTTCATTTCTCTAATAATCCCATTTACGAGATGATCAGGTCCAGGTTCGGTAAAGGAACTTCCAGCTGCATGCGATGAAATTAGCCTTCCTTTCGGGGATGCCTCTGACCATCGCAAGGGCTTTCGTTCGATCCCTGAATCATCATGATAGTTATAATGAAATCCATCAGCAACTAAAGGTCGAGCATTGTGCAACCTCCGTTCTCTTGCCACTCCAAAACGTAGCAAGGTCCAACTACACTCCAGGGCTTTGCTTCTTTGCTGCATCATCCCCTATGATGACGATTGTGTATTTATGAGCCCCTTTGTTCTCATGTTCAATGAAAATAAAATAGATAAAAAATACTCTTCGATCCGTGAAACATTCAGATAGATATGAAATGCAAGTGGAAACAAAAATGTCCAGACATTTGGTTGTGAACCAGATCTTGGTCACTGTCTAGGCCAGAAATAAAATCTTTAATTTTTTTTTCTGCGACCGAAAAGTGCAGCAGAGATAAAATTTTGAACTATATATATCGTTTGGCGATTGGCACTTAATAAGAGGAAGGGCTGGAATAGTTCTGAGGATCAACCGGATTGTTTGTGTGACTGACTTCTTGGTGCCATTGTTCTTCTCTACAGATATTTTAGTAGTCGTATAACGTATAATCGTATTTTTAGTATTTCGGATAGTATCTGGCTGATTAGGACGGTTCAATAATACGGGAAAAGAACAATAGGAACTTACACAGCGTGAACATCATGGCGACCAAAGTTGAAGCCACGACTCAAGGCGAGGGCCTTAAGACGTACTACAAGGGAAAGATTGAAGGACTAGAAATGAAAATTAGAGATAAGCACATGGATTTACGAAGAATGGAAGCTCAGCGGAACGAGTTGAATGCCAAAGGTAGGGTCTGTAGCGAACTGTTCTTCTATAGACGACTGACATACAAACCAAGTCAGTCTCTGAATCATTTAGTCGGAGTTCTAGGTATATATTTCTGAATTCTTCGTTGAATGCAGTTCGTTTGCTGCGTGAGGAGCTTCAATTGCTTCAAGAACCGGGGTCGTACGTTGGCGAAGTGATCAAACTCATGGCGAAGAACAAGGCTCTCGTAAAGGTGAATCCAGAAGGCAAATATGTTGTTGATATCGACAAAGATATTGACATCGGAACACTGAAGCCAGGGGCGCGCGTGGCGCTGCGCAGTGACTCGTATGCCTTACATTACGTTTTGCCCACAAAAGTGGATCCCTTGGTGAGCCTGATGAAGGTGGAAAAAGTGCCAGACTCTACATATGACATGGTCGGAGGGCTGGACCAACAGATTAAGGAAATTAAAGAAGTTATCGAGTTGCCTCTGAAGCATCCTGAACTGTTTGATGCTCTGGGTATTGCCCAGCCAAAGGGGGTGTTGCTGTATGGTCCTCCAGGTACAGGCAAGACGTTGCTGGCGAGGGCAGTGGCTCATCACACTGATTGCACATTTATAAGGGTTTCAGGGGGAGAGCTGGTGCAAAAGTATATAGGTGAAGGATCGAGGATGGTGCGTGAGCTATTTGTCATGGCAAGGGAACATGCACCATCCATCATTTTCATGGATGAAGTGGACTCCATTGGTTCTGCAAGGTCAGAGGGCGGGTCCTCAGGTGGCGATTCTGAGGTACAGCGAACTATGTTAGAATTATTGAACCAGTTGGATGGGTTTGAAGCAACAAATAAAATCAAGGTGCTGATGGCCACCAATCGCATCGATATCCTGGATGCAGCACTACTAAGGCCTGGTAGAATTGACAGGAAAATCGAATTTCCAAATCCAAATGAAGACTCTAGATTTGATATTTTGAAAATTCATTCAAGGAAAATGAATTTAATGAGAGGTATCGATCTGAAAAAGATTGCGGATCAAATGAATGGTGCCAGTGGAGCTGAATTGAAAGCTTGCTGCACAGAGGCAGGTATGTTTGCCTTGAGAGAGAGGAGGATTCATGTCACCCAGGAAGACTTTGAGATGGCTGTCACCAAGGTCATGAAGACGGATACAGACAAGAATATGAGTTTGAAGAAATTATGGAAATAGTTACTTTTATTAACCACAAACATGTAATTCCATGATGATTGCACTATTTTGGTTTGGATCAATTTATCAAAGAGATACAATTACAACTAGCCCAGATAAAGAAAAGCACTCACAGTAAATTTTCTGACAATTTTACAATAAATATCGGTTCAAAGAATCTCCAGCACAACAAACATATAAAACAGATGGCCTTCATTTTTGTGTCTGCATTCCTCCAGCGAAAAGTTCATGGAGACATCATCAGCCAAACAAAACATATCGCAGCTCTCCTGGAATTCGTATCCATGCCGGCGAGGTGACATCCTCGGTGTAATAGATTCCCCCTACTGAGTTAACGCCAATAACCGACTTTCCACTTAGGGATACGGTCTGCAGTTCACCCCAAACCCTGGACCATGACGGCGAAGTGACATCCTCAGTGTAATAGATTTCCCCTGCTGAGTTTACACCAACCACAGATTTACCACTGAGTGACAACGTTTGGAGTTCACCCCAAACCCTGGACCACAACGGCGAGGTGACATCCTCAGTATAATAGATTTCCCCTGCTGAGTTTACACCAACCACAGATTTACTACTGAGCGATACGGTCTGAAGTTCTCCCCAAACCCTGGACCATGACGGCGAGGTGGCATCCTCCGTAAAGTAAATTTCCCCCCTTGAATTAATTCCAAGCACCGACTTGCCGCTTAGGGACACAGTTTGAAGATCCCCAGGTATTCGTTGCCATGATGGCACAGTAGCATCTTCTGCGTAATAAATTGACCCTTGATAATTGATACCAACCACAGAGGGCCTCGAATACGGTGGTGGTCTACTAGGTGGCGGTGGCGTACTTGGAGGATTTGGATTTGGATTAGGAGGTGGTTGACTGGGTGGCGGGGATGGATCTTCCTGTGGAGGCAAATCCGTACCCGAAACCGTTAGGCGATACATTCCTGAAACGGTGCTTGATGAATAAGGTACAACTATGGAGAAATATTCTCGCCCGGATCGAAGTTGAACCCCTTGAATATCATCCCCACCAGCAGCAATGCATCCATCATCATTCCCATAGCAGTCACAAGTCGAGGTTCCAGTCACACAGGCGAGCAATACTGATATACTATCCCATTGTCCACCAGGCATTTTGCAATTGTTCGCTCCCATTGTCCCAGAGGTCGGAAGGCCAACTAGTTTGACGATTTTCTTCAAACGTGTGGTGGAGGTGAGAGCTTCTGCATAGATTGCAGGGCAATTCTGGAGATAGTTAAGGCCAATGGGAGTTATTTGACCCGTATTGATATCCAGATCTATTGTCTCATAGGGTAATGTACCATTGATAGGGATTGTATCTGCTGGAAGGTCAGCTACAGGCGGTGTGGGGCTGGGATCTGGGCTAACTCCGTCTTGACCTCTGATTGTAAGCCCATAAACGCCGCTCGTTCTTGAGGAAGAGTAAGGCATTATTATTGCATAGTACTCTCTAGATCCATCCAAAGGGACTCCACTTATCGAATCGCCAGCCGCGTAACCACAGCCATCGTCATTAGAATAGCACATGCATGCCTGCTGGGAAGGATAGCAGACCACCACTGCTGATACAGTATCAAAGATGCCATTTGGCATGTTGCAATTATCCAAGGTCATGTTTCCACTGCTAGGAAGCCCAGTAATCTTGTATATATGCTTTCGATACCCAGAAATTAGACGGGAAGAGATGAAGCTGGGACATAGACTCCTGAATGCATCTATCGCATCACTTGATGCAGAAGCAAAATCCATATCGGATGAAACATATGGAAGATTCGATACTTCTATTGGAGTCACTGGTAATGTAGGATTATTAACTGGAGGTTCTGGCACAGGTGGACTCGGTCCATTCGGAGGAGGCGGGGCTGCTCCCTGCGGGGAAGGGGATGGTGGTCGAGGGCCAACAGCAGCCTGGACAGCCTTGAGGGCATTGAGTCTAGCGCCAGAAGCCACTTTCCCGGCAAGAGTATCCAGATTTTCCGTATTTTGCAGGATCAAGTTTTTGACTGCTGGATATGCAGATAAAGTAATATTGGATGCAGCTTTAACCAAAGCAGCAACACCAGCCACATGAGGACATGCCATTGATGTTCCGGAATAGGATGCATATCCTCCACCATTCACTGTGGATAATACTGAAACTCCTGGGGCGGCAATATCTGTAGTCTGAATTCCAAAATTTGAAAACCATGCCAAAGAATCGGAGGAATCCGTAGCTGCAACAGATACGATATTATCCAGATCATAGCTGGCAGGATACTCTGGTGAAGAGTCAGTGTTCTTACCGGAATTGCCAGCAGCAGCTACAAAGAGATGCCCTCTATCTCTTGCTGCTTGAATTGCCTGATGCAAACCACTCGAGTATGAACCACCTCCCCAGGAGTTGGAAGAGATCGTGGCTCCCTGCTCAACGCACCAATTGATGCACTCAATTGCATCAGACGTATAACCACCTCCATCGTCTCTCAGAAACTTGCACCCGATAAGGCGACCGTTCCAGTTTAGGCCTGCCACACCCTGTCCATTGCCTGTTGCTGCGGCAATTACCCCAGCACAGTGAGTCCCATGTCCGTTGCCGTCCATGCAATCAGGACCATCTGTAATGGCATTATACCCAATTCGAAGGGTAGGATGCATGTTGGCTGAAAGATCCGGGTGATTATAATCAATGCCTGTATCTACAACACACACAGTGACAGCTTCATTCCCTGAATTCCCTGTGGATATGTCCCAAGCAGCTGGAGCTTGGATCTTCGTCATACCCCATTGTGACGGAAATCTGGGATCATTTGGAATGGATATCGCTCTGACTATGGCATCGGGTTCTGCAAAAGCTACTCCTGGTATCAGGCTAACCCTCTCAAGAGCTTCAGGGAGACTTTCATTGCCCTCCTTTTTAGCAACTCCCAGATTGAGGCCAAGACTCATTCCAGGTCTTTTCTGTATTTCGATTGGAACTGTGTCTGGGTTGACATTGAATCCAATAAGTATTTGATCAGTCTCCTCTCCTGGATCAGGGCTTCCTGGAGATGGCGAGGATGATGTACTCTCTGGAGACGGAGGTGGTGGATGACTCTCTGGAGACGGAGGAGGAGGTGGTGGTGGTTGACTCTCTGGAGACGGAGGAGGTGGTGGTGGATGACTCTCTGGAGACGGAGGAGGTGGTGGTGGATGACTCTCTGGAGACGGAGGAGGTGGTGGTGGCGATTGACTCTCTGGAGACGGAGGTGGAGGTGGTGGTGGCGATTGACTCTCTGGAGACGGAGGAGGAGGTGGTGGTGGCGATTGACTCTCTGGAGACGGAGGAGGAGGTGGTGCACTCTCTGGAGAGCCTGCAGTTTGCCGGCCAGAGCCACCACCATTACCGCACACATGGGCGAGAACCTGCGCATAAAACCAATCGAATTGATATTAATAATTTCAATAGCATCAAGGCAAGGTTTCTCATTTGATACGATACCCGTATTGCTGTCTTTCTCGCAAGGCAAAACCTCTGCTGCCCAACGCCCACCCGGCACTACCACCAGCAGCAGCGAGAACTCTATACAAATCAACCCATCAAAAAATCACAATTCATCATTCTCGTACCAGTGCGAGAAAAATGAAGAAGACGGCTCGTCGCCACGAGCGGAGCTTCATATTCCTGTATCCGTCCTATTCCTTTCGCTCTCGTGCACTTGAAACGTAGCGTACAGCTCCTACTTGCTCAGCTTGAGCACTCAACTCATATCTGCTTGTCGTTTTATTCCGTAAGAATCAATCTTTTCAAGTTTCCACACGAGCTACCAGCATTCAGTGAAATATGTGCCTTTGCCTTCTTCGGATCTCGCCCAGACCGACAAAGCGTTGTTGCACTTAAGTGCCCTCACACGTGCATGTGATGAGTGCAATGCATTGCATGTTGTAATGCCCGAAATGCCGTCTGCCAGATTTTCAAACCAATGCGGTTTCTATCTTTCGTTTCATCATCCCATCAGGCGTCGCCTATTTGGATACCCGACCAGCATCAACATTGATCGATCCTGCGTACCGTTTGCTCCTGCTCCTGCTAGCGGAATTAGAGCGTACAGCTACCTGTTGGCTGCAGGTGCAGCCTTTGAAGCGTCACCGACCTTTAGGTTGAAAATTTTCAAACGGGAGCCCGGAATTTGAATTCAAAGGCTCGGGGCTTGGTGGATGACCGGCAGTACTTTTACTGCATATGGGTATAATTTAACTTATTCTTATCTGTGGTGATGCGTAGATATACCCATCTTTAAGTCTTAGGGAATATAACAGGCGCGCGTATCGACATTACTTTGCACACTGGACTCTGGAATCACAACCTGATCCTGGTTGAGAAGCATGACAGTGGTCGCGACTGACGCAAGGATACAAAGAGTGGGATTTGCAAAATTGATAGGAGATAATGTGAATTATATCATACGGAAATATGATGTCATCTTGGGGCGGAAGAACAAGAACAAGCCGATTGATGTCCATCTTGGCGATACGATGAGCGTGTCTCGGCAGCATGCAAAGATTTTCTACGATTTCACGCAAGGTAAGGAGTGTAATCGTGTTATAAATACCCATAGTTGTCTCGTTAGCTGAGAGGGAGATGGCGTGCTGTTTGCCTACAGGCCAATTCATGCTGCAAGTGGTTGGGAAGAATGGAATCGTGGTGGATGGGAAGCTGGTCGAAGCCAACGATCCTCCTGCTCCTCTTAGTAGCCAGTCGTGTTTGCAGATAGGCTCCGACGTACTGTTTTATTTTGTGCTTCCTAGTAAGCTTTCAAAGGTCTTCAGGTCTGCTAAACGTAAATCAAGGTACGAAATAATGTTCATTTTCTTTCTAGGTTCCATAGTGCAGCAAGACTGGATAGTCTCGTGAAATTTTCCTAGTCTCTTTGTACGCAACCTGCCACGTGACGACCTTCGCCATGTATGTCATGCAGTTACTATGATTCTGAGATGGAGGATGGTGGCATGTCATCGGGTGAGCAAAAGCAGTGTCGTCCAATGGGGGAAATTAGCGCTAGGCTGCTTCAAGCACACAATGTTGGCATAGAGCGGGGTAAAACGGACAATGGAGCCATGGATGGAGAGGAAAGCATGCACAACGATACATAGATGACATGTTTCTACTCGTACATCATATAATTATTACTGTCATTGAATTGTTACACTTCCAGTCTGGTATGGGCATGTGTGTGTGGGGGGGCAAATTCTATCCATCCACCTGCATCTCATTCTCTGTCGGTTGGTCTCCCTCTGCACCTCCAGCCTTCTGCTGTCCAGAGCCCTCCCAATCAATAGGGAATTTAGTGACGCGAGGCTTATCGGCCAGTATGTTCCTAACCAGCCTGCAAACCACAACGTCGCAAACTCCATCATGCCATCCTCGACAAACAACATGTGCAATGTAGCAAACTCACTTGTCAATAATGGGTTCCATGGGAGGATCTTCCCGAAGACTCTCATCAGCATATTCATTATTCACATAGTATCCCACCCTCAAGAATTCTTGATCCCGATACGAGCACGTCAGCAAAATAATCGTCACGCCAACCACATCCTGGGGAGGAATAGCTTGAAAATTAGGTGGGTCTGCCTGGAACACAAACTTGTATTGTCCAGGAGCCACAGGCCCAACAAAAACAGAATCTAACACTTGATCATACTTTTCGCTTTCGGCGGATCCAACATACGTCAGTTTCCACTCCAAATCTGCATCCCGATTAAAACAATAAGAGTTTAGGCAGCAACAACAACGAATACAAGAAGAAGAAGAAGAAGAAGAAGCATACCAAAGTTCCCCTCGCAGATACAAGAATGCGATTCTCCACCATATTTTCTATCAACTCATATATAACGCACCGTCTGCCAAATCATACAAACAGTCGTATTGAATTTCAAACTGAAGAGGATTTGTAACATCGCTGGGATTATCTAGCACATTGACACTCGTCACATTTATCGCAGTCATCTCTCTCCTCTTCCGAATATACCACCCTTCTATAATATCTGACGATATAACGCTATTTTATGGAAACGCGAGCCTTGGACTCTACTCTCTGTGCTCTTTGAGTTCAACTGTCGTTGTTGACACAGATGGACACGTCCGTTTCTTGTCTCGGGCTCCAGGTCAGTGTTAAATTCCGGTTATTTGTCCTATTCGAATCAAAAATATATTACTATATGGTGATCTCACTGTGAAGCAAACCTTCCTCGCTTCTGTTTCGCTCCTGTTCGTTGTTGATCTCGTTTGACGATTCAATATCGTAGTTGCCACCTGGCTGACTATCCTCACGCAAGAAATCGATTCCAATACTTTTAATTGTAATATTACAATCCTCTACATACATAGACTGAAAATTGTGTTTTGATGATGCGCATGATGTCATTACAGCAGTGCTGCTGAACTGGGATGGACTCGATTAGAGCATTTGAATTCGATTGAATTTGCAAATGGCCTGGGCCATAGGTCCATTCAAAGGTACACGGACGTTTCTACCATCGAATTCTCTTCTTGGTACTGGGCTCTACAGTCTCATTCAGTCCTTTGTTATTAAGAATTTGGTACGCCTCTTGTATGTGGGTGGGGGCCAGGGGGCCGCGTTCCTGTCTCTCCTCTGCTATGTGCCTTGCCTCTTCGACGAGTTCTCCCACAAAAACCTTGGTTACGCCGGCCAAGGCAATCACGACTTTGTCCGTATTCTTTGGATTACCACTCCCGACTACTACTTGGATAAGCTGCAGATGCATGGAAGCTCGTTGGCATACGTGGATGCAACACCCCTTTCCATTGTTAGTTATACTGATAACAGTAAAAAATAACGCACCTTTCGAATCGGCTCCTTTAGGGAGGATCGCCGAAAGCACTCGTACCTATCCATCTGCTCTTCTGATAACAGAGCCATGACGTGACTGCAGCATAAAATCATTCCGGTCCCAAACCTGATCACGCGTCATACATCAATAATAATATAGTATGCCCACGTCACTGTTTCATTTCATTCACGTTACAAAGCAAGGTACGTACGCGTTATACAACTTTCTCTGTTCTATATTTAAACGATCCACATCTATCGTTCCATCTTGAGAACGTGGCAAGGTTGATAAAGGATGCCCATCGCCTATTTCCACACCTGCTGCTACCTTGAACACTTCAGGAACTGCATACAGCGGCATAACACTGTCAGCATCATCATCATCATCTGTTTCATCCCGACGGCCACTTGCGTGTAGTCATGTATGTATGTTGATACTATCTAGTACTATAAAACAAGGCAGATATACACCATCGTCATCAGATTCGGATCAAACGTGGCAGCACTCAATCATGGGAACAGCATTACACACACCCTCAGTCTCCTGGCCATTCGTCTTCTCCAGGACTTCCATTTCTTCTTCATCCTCCAACATTGTTTCTAAAAGATCCTCCAATTCCTCCTCCGCATCGCTTTCCCTTACCTCGATATTCTTGCTAGGACGAGAATTCGAACGAGGCTGGCCAACTGCCAAGTCCGGCATATCGTCTGCTACTCCCTCCATTATGATGTATGTCTCCGAACAATGGAATACTTTATTGTCTTCTGTATAAATATGTCTTTCAGTTCTAAAATACTAGAATAAGCAAACTTTGAAGGGTCCCTTGCACAATCAAGATGCAATGTCGTTTGTCGATGATTCCTTTCTTCTTTTTTCGTTGGATGTATCACAATTGGATTTGACATAAAGCGACCGTATGGATTATTTTGTGAATTGATTAATAATGATTATAAGTTTCGGTCATTTGCATCGAGTCCGAGTCTTGCTTTTGAAGGACACTCGGTATTCCGAATATGAAGTTCGTGATGAGCTCATCATCATCATCATCATTATTGGTACTATATGGCAAACAAATGCTGCAACGCGTCCCAGGTTGCATCAATAAGAAAGTCCCACGTTAGAATAGACTTTAGTCTATTGTAACCGTTGCTTGCGATCCTTCTGCACCTGGATGGCTGAGACTGACAGGATCTCAGTGCCAGACCCAGGGTATCTGGAGTGACACGAAGGTAATCTTGCCCTTCCTCTAGATACTGGTAGTATAGGAGCTCAAGGCGCGTGTCGAAGGACAGCTCTGCCAGAAATACTGTACTACGAGATAAGAATTTCCACACTGTGGCGTCGTATGAAGGACCGTGGCCGTCGATCGCAAGCTGGTATCGGTAGGATGCTGCCATATGTTCAGCCGTGTAGCTTGTGTCTGTGCAACAGGGCCAACAATATTTGCCCCACTCGTTTGCCTTTTCTGAACACTGGGAAGCGTCGTGGATACCAAAGTCGATACCAGAGTCTAATTTAAGAGCTGCCGAACAAAAGCGACCTCGAGAATGCTGTCTGGCCGAGTGTTTTCTGTCGGATTCGGGGTCTATCGTGGGGTTGCAGGCTCCTCTGTATACCGCCTCGTCTCGCTTGCTGTCCCATGGTGTTGATTGGGCCGTGTTGTTGGGAGAGTAAAATCTAGAAATCTCTGCACGTCAAATCAAAGTAAATAGTTAACAACGATGAACAGACAAGATTGATGATTTGCAGTATACATTTTAAAGGTAAGATTTGATCGTACTTTCAGCAAATCCAAACATCACTTCTGGGATGAAACTCTCCTTGAGTTTGAGATTCCACAGGTATCCTAGAGCAAGGACCATGTGAGGATCGGGCAACAGAACAGAAGCAGTATCCAAGTGGCCTTTGGCAAAGCTGGCAAATTTGATAAATGGGAGAGCTTTGTACAGTTTTTTATAATTCCGAGTGGCATCCGCCAGATCCAGTAGGAAACCGAATCGGTGATGCATTCTCTTCTGTTTCAATACCAATTCCAAAAAGCGTGTATACAGATCCAGCCTGCGAGGGTTCATGTTTCACGATATAACGTAAGTCACCAGATGATAAAGTTCAATTTGCATATTCTAGTGTATACAATACTAGATACTATTAAACCATCTAGTCATGTAGCACTGCCTAGTAGAGCAGGTGCTCATGATGTCCAAACACTCACTCATTGTCCAAACTCTCACTCATTGTCCAAACACTCACTCATTGTCCAAACACACTCTTGCATCAAATAACCTAATGCTATACAACAAGACCCACCTTTGATACATCGGCTCGGAAATTCCACGACATATATCCTGAAATGCATCTTCTTCCGTTATGATATTGGACCCGTTCCAATAGAATTTGGCATAGCACGTCTCCGAGTCAGAAAGGATGCCCAACCCCTTCAGCGTGCTGGCAAGATTCAATTCCAGAAACATTCTGACCCGGTTCTCCCGGACGGGATTCCCAATGAGAACACGCCATCGAGTTGCGGACCCATGCATTTCTTTTCTGCTGTTGAATCTTTCACTTTTGGTATCTTTGAGACCATTTGACACCGCATTGCCATCCAGCATCAGTTTGACCATCGACAAGCAAACGACCAGCAGCGCCAGCCGAAGCAAGCCCCTACTGCGGGGACTACCAAATCTCAATTTTGACACGAAGACGGCACTCATCGTCAACTATGCTTTCTGTATTAATCGAATCGAATTGAATGAATTGATGGTAGCGAAGCTGCATTTCTGACGGCAATCAGATAACAGATACTCCCAAACGCACTCAACTCATAATTTTGCGTTGACCAAGACCTGCAGCTATAAATAGATATTCTATGACACCCCGAGTGATCCTTGCTGCTTGCAAGTATGCATTAATATTTCTGCATTAAGCCGAATATAAAGTCCAACGAGTGTGTCGGCAACCTGGGGGAAGCAATATATATATATATATATATATATATGTAGATACGAGTGTATACACATGTGCTAGTATACTACGATACGTATGGATTCTCCAATTCCTTGGAGCACTTGCGAGTGGATCTACCGAGACTGGGATTCTCCCTAAAAGGGGGAAAAGATCTATATTCTTTGGTATATTCCCTGGTGAGAGAATCTCTGTATTGCCCAATGGCTGCTAGGCTTGCCACTGGTGGTTGGTATGACTCTTGTTCCAGGTGTACGTCCACATGTGCGTGTCCAAATAAGCTTTAGCACTCAGCCAGGAGTATCCTTGCTCAATCATCCCTCGTACCGTGCATCCATACGCCGACATTGTATGTTTACTGCTTCTCATTCATCGATGATCCGGTCTCTACAGTGTAGCAGTGGAACTGTGCTGATGTCTTGCACGTTGATGAATGCGTTGTAAAATTGCGAGTCAGCCGGCAGGTGCTCAACCGATTGTACTACTGCCTCCAAACTTGAACACTGTGTCCGCTGCCTGAGTGACCATTTAAGTTTCAATTTTAATTTTTAGAGTTTGATACTGAAAATTGAAATAAGTAAAAGTTGTTCAGCTTTAACTGTCGTGATGATGATGTAGAATAGCTTAGTCAATATTCGAACAACGCGATTCTGCAGTCAGTTGAGCACTTGGTTCAGGATAGGTCGTATGGTATGGGGAAATATTTGAATCGATTAGATACTATATAAGAATAAGTTTGAGAGAATTCATGCATGAGGGATATATAGCCACTGTACATATCGGAAAGGATGAATCTGTGGGATCAGGTGAGTCTCGTATTTTTCGATGATGGCTTGGTTGTGGGAATAGAGTTTAAATATTGCATCATATAAATATATAATATAGAGTTTGTATGTTCAGTAGCGTGTTTGTTAATGTTTTCCTGTCGGTGTGTGGTCATATTCTGGCTTGTTTGTGTGTACTTATTTTTTGGCGAAGACAAGATGGGCGTATACACGCACGCGGCACTCGTTGAATGCAAAAGATATCCGTGTCAATGTGCTAATGCATTGGGAAGCCGATGCACCATGCCGATGTTTCTCAGAGCAAGAAAGTCAATTATGTTTGTCTGTTGCAGTTGGTTGATGCTGTGTGCCGTCCACCTAGGGATGTGTACATGGAAGCCGATTTGGTGGGAGGGACGAGGGCCACTTTTGCTTTTGCTGCCCAGAGTAGTAAAATCAGAAAATATTATAGAGAGGATGTGGAATTGGTGAGCACGTCATTGTTCTTTTTGTCTTTGCTTCCGTCACGTGGTACTTGAATGTCGTTTCACTAGGTTGGGAACGGATGCAGAAAAATTCAAGGGGACAGAGGCTTGTGTGCAGCCATTATCGTCCGTGTGTTGTCAGGTCGAAAGATGGGAGGCTGCCCTGCGTGATTTATTGTCACACCAACAGCGGGAGCAGGAGGGATGCTGAGGAGATTGTGTTTTCCCTCCTGCCTCATGGCTGCACTGTGTTTGCTTTGGATTTTGGGGGCTCTGGGCTTTCTGATGGTGAGTGGGTCACGTTGGGGGCCCATGAAGTGTATGATGTTGAGGAAGCGGTGCAGTATCTCCGAGAGGAAGGGAGCACTTCAACAATCGGCCTCTGGGGAAGGTCGATGGGGGCAGTCACTGCAATTCTGTACTCCTGCAAGGACCCCTCCGTAGCTGGTGTTGTAGCAGATAGTCCGTTCTCAAAGTTAGTAGACTTGATGCTTGAGTTAGCTACCAATAAAGATCAAGGGATGTCGATACCAAAGCCTCTGGCGCGAGTCGCCATGGGTCTGATGCGCCGGTCTGTCAAGAGGAGGGCTGGTTTCAATATCGATCACGTCTCTCCAGTGGATATTGCACCCAGTAGCTATGTGCCGACACTGTTTGGTCATGGGAAAGGAGATACTTTTATACCCATGCATCATAGCGAGAGACTGTTTCTGGCTCACGGTGCAGAAATGAAAAATTTCGTTGCTTTTGAAGGAGATCACAACTCTATACGTCCTCAGTACTGGTATGAGCAAGGCCTCTCGTTTTTGCTCGAAGCCCTTCGAGTCCACGAGCTTGTTGGCACAGAGGACGAGTTTGAAGAACTCCTGTGCAACGTGCCTCCCAATGAAAATAATGGAACGGTACGCTTACATTCAGGTCACGGGGAGTCAAACTGCGGGCAGGCGAAAGGCACACAAGATGCTGAGGAAACCACCCCGCTTTCCATACCTCCTGCTCACGAGATGCGAGCGCCCTGGGATGCACAAGCAGTAAGTCATTCTAGCCCATTCCTGCATGAAGAGGAGGAGTTGCAGCGAGCCCTAGAATTATCGCTCGAAGATTCATCTCTGACTACTGATGGTCCTTTGGATGAAGCAGACGAAGAGCGCCAATTGGAAGAAGCATTGCGTGTCTCCCTGCGGGAATGCTCCCTGTCGTTGCCTGTTGAGGAGGATACCCTGGAGGCTTTTCTTCAAGAATCTCCAATCGAAAAAAAGGAGACTGGCTCTCGCTGAAGAATAAAAATATATTATTATGCTACAACTAACACTGTATCAATCTTTAAATCTATCTTTTGACCTATACCAGGTATAATATTTAGACCTGCTCATGAGCACCTGATCAGGACAACAAACTCGGCCTCAGGGAAGCTTAACATGCAAACAATCAAAACCTCGGGAAGGGTATATAATTTTGTTGCTAGCACTTTGTAAAGGAATAATTGCTTTATAATATTCATGTTTTTTGCACGATTCTGATTGAGAAAATGTCATAGTAATGTCACAATCCCGCCGCAAAGCACGGACGTGGTTGAATTCATATCGGAAAGTCAGCCAACACCTTGAGAAATGGAGCCTCGATGAGGTTGTAGATCGGGGAAATGGGATAGCTAAAATCTCGAATTTCCTGCCCGAGATTGTTGCAGAGGAGATTCTGGACACAGTGAAGGGTATTCCTGAAGGCTCATGGCTCAAGACAGAGGCAGAGGAAGACTATGCTCGAAATGATATTAGCCATTCTTTCGTGTCCACGAAATCTGGGAACGGAATAGAAATGATACTCAGAATCTTTGGACTGTTGTATCCAGACTCCTTGCACGTCTTTAGCGCCGCTAGATACTCTGGTAGCAAAGGTGATCACATTGACAGACACGATGACAGGGCATACGTTAACGTGACCATGACCACGGGGGAGATTGTGCAATGTTCCCGGAGCATTGCAATCATATTTTACTTGACAAAGGACTGGAGTCGTGAGATGGGTGGTTTGCTGATTGACTGCGAAACAGGGGATGAGTTTGTTCCTGAATTCAATTCACTAGTGGCCTTTCGGATTCCAAGGTTCCATGTAGTGACCCCAGTTGTTCCGCCTCACGAACGCTATTCCATCTTTGGCTGGATTCTGGAGCCTGGAAAGTTATATCAGCTCAATAAGGACGTAAGTGATGGCCGAGTTGGAGTGAATAGTAGTGATAATTATGGCACAGATTACCCTTACCCTTTAGGTAATGGTGAGCAATGTCCACCTGCAACCTTTTGCAAGCTAGCTAAACGTATACTGCAGTCACATGAGCGAAAGACAAGGAAGAAGAATAAAAGATATCGAGATGAGTAGGTTGAAATTAATATTCATGACGCCGATTATCATATTCAAATGAAACGAATTTGATTTTGTCCAGCTGAAATCAGCTCTCAGGAGCTGAGTACTCACTAGTATCACCGGTACATGTAGTGCATAGCTGGTCTGCATCTTCAGACGTATTGTAATTGGTAATAATTATATAGAAAAAAATGATAGATAGTATTTAATGCTTTGCATCTCTGTATTTGATCTAAAGAGATAGGGATATGGAGCGCAGTGGGCCCGGCAGTGATGTCCCGTTCGAAGATTCCAATAGCAGTTTGAACTCTGGATCTGGTCTCAGTCGTTCCAATGATATATCTTTTATAAAGAAGATTGTAGATAATGTGAACAAGAATGTAAGAAAAGCGGGAAGCGTATAATCGTTTGTGTATTTGCGGGATGACGCAAAGTTCCCTTGTTGTGTCGGTTGAGGATGATTGCGGTACGCTCTTCTTCTGCAGGGAGGTAGTTCTGATTCGATCCATCGAGCAATAAATGAGTTGGATAACAGGCGAGTGCATGAGCTACAAAGAGTGTTTGTTCTAGCGACTGACGTGTATTCGAAAGGAGTTGCTGCTGGGGGTAGCCTTGAAGCATTGGGTAGTCTGTCCGGTGGTGCTGTGGAGAGGGAAACGGCATGTAGCACGGCGCTGGCGAGCCTGCTGTCTCAAGGTGTGGTATCAGAGCAGGAACATGACATATCTGAGATTTGTAGGCTTGCTTGGGAGCATGCGAACGTGGGCGTTCCGCTTCAATCTGCCTACAAGGAGCTTGAGGATGCTCGTAGAATCCATGAGAATGAAAGGAACCTGATGGCACTGGATGGGATGATTCGATCCAAGGATTTTATAGGCGGTGCTTATTTATTAAAGGATATGCAGGGAAAGGTGAGTGGCATGGATGTCCTTGATAGACTGAATGTAAAGGCAGAGGAGTATCGATCTGTGATGAAATCAGAGGCAATGAGTCAGATAGGATTCAAGGCATTCGTGCCTTATGTGGGCGAGGGAGATGCATCAAGATTGAAAGATATATGGGAATCGGGAAAATTGCTCGGTATGATGGAGGATTTGATGGAAGATGTAGCTTGCCATATCCATGAACATTCATTGCTTCCTGTGATAAAGAGATATGCTGATGCCAATCACGTGTCCTCACAAGGGAAGGGTGAAAATAATATTGTGCCTGGGTACAGAGAGAAACTTTTATATAAAATATTTAAAACTATTTGCGAAGGTCTCTTGTTCGGAGACGCAGAATTGGTGGGAGTACTGGGTTCCCATCTTTGGGTCAAGTTTGCCTCTGAATACAATCAAGCTGCTTTTGAACATGCATCATGCGATGACGAGGTGTACGGAGATGAATATCATTCTCATATGTTGAGAACATGGAGCTTTGCCAGAAAGTTGGAAGAAAAAACCAGTAAACTTGGTTTCATTCCAAGTAATGAACAAGGTCCAATCGCGACAGCATGCTCAGAGCACTTTAGGAATCTGCTGAGAAGTAGACAAGCAGAGATTTTGTCAATGTCCAGAGATGTGCTGGTGGTACCTTTTCAATCTCAGAGTCTTGTCAGATTTGAAAGGGGGGATTCTATTTTCCCTACGTACTCACAAATGAGGGGCGGTGGATCCCCCGATCTCAAGGGTCTCCTGGCAAATGAGCCACCAAGCAAACTATTTTCGGCTTGTGCGTATGATGAAATGAAATTTGTATGCCCCCTTGCGATTCTTGAGGAGCCACTGGTAGTATTGGAGGGATTTGTCAAAGTTCTCCAGCTTGTGGCTTCTCGTCTAGCAGTCATGGTCAGAATGAGAAATTCGGAAGCTGTGAATGCTGCTTATGCTTCCTTGCATCTAGTCGCTCATCTGGTCGAGAACCTTTATGATCTAGCTGCAGAATTAGAGCAAAATATTCCTTATATAGCCTGTATGAAATACATGTCCTGCATGTACCTGTTCAGGTCGTTTCTCCTTCTCCCTGTCGCCCTTGATATATCAGATGACCGTGACTCGTCCAGGCTTGTGGAGAAGTCGGCATCCAAGATGCGTCGCCTGGCAGAACTATTCTTTGATTCCATGCTGAGTTCTCAGAGAAAAGAAATGGAGCAAGACGCTGAAAATCTTTGCTGTTGGGGGGGGTCTTTGGATGCACAGAAGATAATATCAAAAAAGAAATCTGTCCAACGGATACGGAATACATTTCAGAGGTTGGGTGCTGCGTTGCATGCTGACGTCCCTGAGCATATTTTTGTCAGAGTTGTTTCCACACTATCCTCCAATTTATTCTCTTCAATTCTCAGCAGCATTCTTGGACTTGAAGACATCAGCGAGGAACTATCAGTTCAAATTCCAATGATTCTGGAAGAATTAGTACCAAAGAATGGTGATGATGGGGTCTTAGGTTGTGCGGTGACAGGAATGCAGGTGAAGGATGTCAAGCAGATATCCGAGATGAAGAATCAATTAAAGAGCCTTGTTTGGGAGGGAGCAAAGCTGCAAGAGCTATGCATTCTGCTAAACATTTCATCGAGAGAAATTGCGGATACGTGGGAGTGCGGTCGACTTCGCGATAGTCATTTTACTCAGGAAGAAGTTCTGCACTTGATCTGTGCGCTGTTTGAAGACAACCCATTCCGTCAGGAGAGCGAGCAAAGGATCTTGATGATCCAGTGACTCGTCTGATGCACAATTGATTCGGTTTGTTTCAATACTTACAGATAATTGACAAATAATAATGTAATGAATCATCATACGTATAACGGAGCTAAAACCAAACTTAATGTCGCAATCAATTTAATGACGACATGAAGAGAAGGCCCCATTGTATCTTTGAATGGGTCTCCCACGGTGTCACCAGTGACAGCAGCCTTGTGAGATTCGGATCCTTTGCCACCATGGGCTCCGCATTCGATATATTTCTTCGCATTATCCCATGCTCCGCCAGATGTATTCAAAAAGAGTGCCATTAATATGCCAGTTGCAGTTGCAAACATCAGCATGCCCGCCACAGCCTTTGCTCCAAGTAAGTCCTGGCCCGTCATGTTCCCCACCCATTTGAAGAGGATCCCAACTGCACAAGGTCCGGCAACGGCCAACACCCCAGGCTTTATCATGGCTTTCAATGCAGACGCTGCGACAATTGCAACACATCTGGCATAATCAGGCTTTTCAGCATACGTCATGATTCCTGGTCGCTCTGCAAACTGCCTCCTCACTTCCAGCACAACATCTTGAGCAGTTGATCCCACAGCAGCACATGTCCACGAAGAGAAAATAAACACCAATGTTGCACCTAGCAACCCACCGATAAATACCTCAGGGACAGCTATATCTACTTTATCGAAAGAAGTAGACGTAAATGAAGAAACCTCATCCATGTAGGCTGAAAACAATAAAAATGAAGCCAGGCCAGCAGATCCCACTGCATAACCTTTCGTCGTCGCTTTGGTGGTATTGCCGACAGCATCAAGAAGATCTGTAACATTTCTAACTGATTCTGGCTGCTGTGACATTTCAGCGATACCTCCTGCGTTATCAGCAATGGGACCAAAGATGTCCATGGTGAGCACATATGCTGCAGTTGACAGCATGCCCATCGTTGCCACAGCAGTGCCAAAAAGCCCATCCGCGGATCCATCAGACACTCCAGAAGTGTTTCCTACCCAATACGATGAGATGAGAGCGAATGAAATGACCAAAATAGGGAGCCCTGTGGCCTCCAGACCAATACTGACTCCAGCAATCACATTTGTTCCATGGCCAGTGGTGGAAGCTTCCGCAATAACGCGAACCGGATTGTACTTGTAGTCCGTGTAATACTGAGAAATCCACACATAGGCATATGCAGTTAGCATCCCAATCATCCCACATATGGCAAAATGAAGCCACGCCCAATGGGCATCCGGGACAGAAAGCATCAATTTGCAAGCAATCGAAAAAGTTACCACTGAAGATCCAATAGACACTACGTATCCTTGTTTCATTACATCATACGGATCTTCCACACCATTAGAAGGCTTTGATGACACAGACATTATTCCGATTGCAGACACGACAAGATCTAGCGTGTGCACTACCAAGGGAAACAGAATGAATCCAGCAGCAGACTCCAACCCTGCCTGTTTTGACAGGGATCCGCCCAAAATCATGGCCGAAATGACCTCAGCGGCAATGGACTCAAACAAATCAGCCCCTCTAGCAGAGCAATCTCCAACATTATCTCCCACGAGGTCAGCAATAACAGCAGGATTTCTCGGATCATCCTCTGGAATTCCTTGTTCAACTTTCCCAACAAGGTCAGCACCAACATCCGCCGCTTTAGTGTATATCCCCCCTCCCAGCTGCGCAAACAAAGCAACGAAAGACGCCCCAAAGCCATATCCAACCATGAGTAGTGGAATGTCGGTCTCCACAAGCGACCCACCCTTCACGTACACAATGTTCAAGAAAGCATAGAGCATGCTGATCCCTAGCACCATCATCGAAACAACAACCATTCCTGAAAACCCTCCTGCTCGAAGCGCCACCACGAGCGCCTCCCTTGCAGATCTTCGAGCTGCCCCTGTAACTCGGACGTTTGCTCGAACAGACACCCACATCCCAGCATACCCAGCCACAGCTGAACACCCGGCACCAAGAAGAAAAGACAGGCCGGTGAAGACTGCCAAAGAAAATCGAGATATTCCTGCATCACGCTGTTCAGGAGTCTCGCCCCGAAACAGATATACTACAAATATTGATAGGCATAGAACGCCAGACAGCCTCCCTATTGTGCCATACTGGGTCCCAAAGTAACCTTCTGCCCCTTCCCTGATAGCGTTCGAAACACCTTGCATCTCTGGAGTCCCCTCATCTTTCGCCAGGACCCACATGGCCAGAAAGCCAGCGAATCCAAACATCCCTAAACACGTAAGAACCACTAGTAACAGTGTAAAGGACACCACCATAGCGATACCAGCGATGACCAAGCCGACCGCGACTCCCACCAACCGTTGTTTGTCAGGTCCCAGTTTCCGGAACCGTTCGATCGCCTGCAGCACACATTGCTCCTCTGTTTATCTTCGTTACTACTAGTAGTTTGCGTTACAATAGGGAATTAAAGGATGCATATGATTACAAAGTATAAGATTTTCAATATCGTCACCCGCCCAGCCCAGCCCAGCCCAGCCCAGAGACGACACGAATGACAAAGTTGGAAAGGAGCAAAGTAACAACGGACAACCGACTTTGCTCTCACCACTTGATCTCAACCCATACGTACATAATTAGGACCCACTCCACCCAAGGAAGGGTTACCTTTCCTCCCATGCCTTGGGTCTACTTCTCCCAGCAGTTTCGTTGTCGACTCTGCCCCACTTTCAACATCCATCATGGCTCTGAACCGAATACCATACTGCACGCTTGCTTCGTATGACATGCATATAACAGTCTCTTATACACCAGAATATGTCAAATGTTTCAATTTATTTTAGTTTGGGTGAAACAGTGTAGGACCTGGTTACTTTGTCCATCACCATGCGCGTCGGAGTCCAGCTGCAGCTGATCGTACCATAGCAGCGTACCGCTCCATACGCACATGGATCTTTGGACACGAGGGATGGAATTCCCGCTATTGGACAGTAAATAACCATGGATTATTGGGATTTATCGTCCAATCGAGGGATTCTGGTGTCGGTCAAATTGCACTTGAGAGATTGAGACTACTGGGTTGCAAGCTTCTCCCCAAACCTGGGAATGCCGCACGATCATGAGGCCTTGAGCGTGATCAAGGATCAAGGAGGCAGGACCCTACCTTATTCAGTTCAATTCATATTCGAACGTGGTCGATCACATTTTTGAATACATTGCAGACATGAAAAATATCCAGAGTCCTACCTTACCTTGATCAAGGCAACTCAGCTGCAGCTGGCAGTATCTACTGATCGCGATCACTCATGACTGGGTGTCCCCTCGAAAGGGGCCTGAGCTAGCTCAGGCCTACCATCATGATGCTCTGATCAGATCAACACAAAGGGGGAAGAGTACTGGTGGGGCAGCCGTAAAGCAATTAAGTAACCTACCGTATGTAAGTTCACTTCCACACAAGGAACCGAAAGAGAGAGAAAAAAAGAATGATTCGAATCACATCTCTCGTCCCGGCAATCGTATTGCTGTGTCTGGTGTGCCAGCCTGCGCTGGCCGGCTACTGCCTCTGCAAGCCTGGAAAAGACAATTCAAAGTGTCGATACCCGGATGACTACGAGTACGTATGCATGATGCTTCATATATCGGTATTCAAATCTAAAAATTCGGAATCTTGGCGCCGCAGGTGTAGAAGCAAGGAGTGGTCAATCATCAACGGGAAACCGGATAGCGGAAATCCAAAGACCTTCAAGGGGGACGTACTCAGCTCTTCACGTAACACGAGAATTCTGCCCGATGATTGCTGCAATGTTTGCAGAGAGATGGAAAAGTGCTTCTTCTGGACGTGGACGGGTAGTCGATTCGGGTCTGGGTGCACGTGGTACGGGAAAAAAGCCAAGGAAACGTCCTTTGAGTGCGGCACCTGTTACCACGCCCAGGGCAAGATGAAACAGGTTAAGGAGTGACCGAGGGTCGTCTATGTTATGGTGAGCGTGGCTTGGAACGTTAAAACTTCCAAAGTCGTCTCAAATTGTTAGCAATGTTCATACCTTTTTTTTTTTGAATCTCCATTGAATTGAACCCTACAAGTATTCCTACGGAGCGAGGTATACCTCACTGGGCCCTCTGATGAGATGCACACTTGCCATAACATGGGGTGGTAGTATGCCATGGCACGCTGGCCAGCGTTACGCTGCTCTTAAGAGAAAAGAAAGATTTCTTTTCCTTGTCTTGTTGATCTTTTTTTTCCCTTGTCCATCTGATTAGCCCGCAGATAGGCTCACCGCACTGCCGTAGCCTGGGTGTAACAGACAATATACAAACAAACTTGGGATCCCCTTTTAAAAAAAAGAGGATTCATCTGCTAATGAGACTTGTCCGAGAAGTTTCAGAGTAGCAGATTTCATGCAAGGACTATGCACCGCTTTATCGCGAATCAAACTCAACTCCAATACCTCATATGCCGATTCTACCTGACCACTGATTCCGGAATCAAAGCAAAGGATCCTTTGCCTTGTGTGGCAATCGCGATTGTCTCAATTGAGACTTGCAAGTCAACAGCCATGTGCAAAAGCCGGCATGTGGGCTTTACAGTGCCACCACTACTTACTGGCGCGAAGATGCGTCTCGTGTGTAACAAATGTATGGATATTGAAGCCAAATTTGTACAAAGCGCTGTGGGGTCGCCAAATCCGGCCAAGACATCGGGCGCTACTGTGAAAGTCGATGTGCCATTTTATGCAAAAAGTCGTCATATTCACTTTCATATATACTCAATAAAGTATTTTTTAATAATTGTGAGGGAAATGGCGACGAAAAGAACAATGCTTGCCGCCGCTCTGATTGTTGGTGCAGCCCTTTTTCTTCGCCCAGCTGGAGCTTTCCAGTACAAAGCTGTTGAAGTCGGCCAGTACCTACAGGCTCTATATAATGCATTCAGTGTAAATATTACTTTCTGTCCTGATCCATCGGAAATGGTGCGAATGCGGCTCAACACGTCTAATGACGTATGTTTGAACGACTATGAGTCATATTCACAGCAGTTTCTATCCTTGCTTCCTCGTGCAGTCTTCCAGTATCAAGCAGCTGGCTGCCGACTGTTTTCAGCACGAAGATTCCGAGTGGTATACCTCTTTTAATGTGCGTTCCTCTTGTGGCATTGTAAGGTAGAGAATATCTGGCCTTTCAGGGAGACCTGACATTGTCGCTCTTTCTGTTTGTAGTACTCTTGTGCTGATTCCTGCAATAAATTCTATAATCTAGTACGTTATTTTTATTTTGTTGTTGCCTTTTCATGCCATTTGATAACATTGTTTGATATACAAATTAAAGTATAAAAACATATCTTCTTCAATATATAGTATGGAGCAAACTGCATGAGAGAAGAAGCACGAGCTGCCAAGGAGGGGTTCACAGAGATTGCGGAGGGCATATCAAATGGTCAACTCCCATCTGGACCCAAGGGCGAGCTTCTGCTCGAGATGCTGAACTTGTTGATTGAGAACGAAGACTATGAGCTATCACCAGAATACTGGGAAAATTTTGCTGCTGAGGACGATGCAGTGATGAGCTCCCTTGCTGATATTTCCCAAGAGATTATCAGTAATAGCACTGCCTATACGGAAGCAATAATCCAAGAATGTCAGGTCCGGGACATAAATGACGAAATAGAAATAGAAGATGACGACCAATCCAAAGGATTGGGTGATTCAGATACGGCTTCAGAGTCGCCACCTTCGAGTGCTTCACTGCCATTTGTGAGCCTGGAGATGCTTTGCATCATCTGGGCACTCGTAGAGATACGAGCATTTTTCATTGTATCATCTGCATTGTGAATAATTTACAATCATATCCTTTTCTTGTCACAATTCTTTCGTTAACCTTAATCTTAGTGATGTCAGATATTTGAAATCTCATTTTGACAGATGGAATCCAGAGTGGCTGATGAACTGTCCTTATGAGCTAATTACATTGAATATCTTGCGGTTCATTAGATCAGTCTATTAAATAGTATTTTTGTTTAGTAGAATTCATCAGTCAGACATTATGGTCTTGATGGTACTGGATGAGGCTGAGGAAGCGGCACGACGTGAACGCATTGTCAGGGGGGATCGAGCGGACGGAACTCCTTTACAGACTGATGAAAAGGAAGAAAGGAAGGATGCAATATTCACTAACAATAATAATAATTTGATTGATGGGATGAAGGATAGAGATGTGAAAGATGAATCTGGTGGTGAGGTGGTTGGAAAGCACAACGAAGTGGTAGCTGCGGGGAAAAGCAGGGAGGACGATTGTGGTCAGGATGAAGCAGGTGCCGAGGGATTCAAAAGGAATAAGACGATTGAAATATCAGGTTCTGCTAATGAGGACGAGGGGGAAGAGCCTGCCGCAAGAGCGACCCATGCTTGGGATGCTGCAGAGGAACAAAGTGCATCCGAGCCAGTTGCAACTGTGTCGCTTGCAAGCGATCCAATTGGATCCATGGACGGAAGAATCAGAAAGAGTGGTATTAGTCCCGTGCCTGGAGAGAAGGAAGCCGTAGATTCTTCTCTAGAAGATGCAAATATTGCAAAAGAGGGACAAAAGAAGGGTAAGAAGACGAGGCATAGAAGAAGATTGTCACTGGTCAGCACACAATGTGGTGAGGATGGTCACCTGCAACCTGCCGTTCTAGTCAGTTTGAACGATGTGATTGACCGCCATTGCCTGTCGCCTCTTGTGCTGAAGTCGCCCGTGCTTCCTTTTGGAGGATTGATGGATGATTCTTTTGCGTACGCGATGATTCAAGCAGAAAAGGAGGACAGTCCTGAGAAAGAAGTAGAAATGGAATACCCTGATTGCAATGATGCAGCGAGCAATGGGGGCTCAGCAGGACAAAGTCGACTTGAATCTACGGATTACAAGGAAGAGAGTGGCGTTATTGTTTCTTGGAATGAGGACGAGAGCCATGAGAAGGAGACCTCTATTCCTCTACACGTGTACGAGTCAGATATCGCAAGGATGGAAGAAGACTTTGAAAAGAGAATGAAAAGAGCAGAAGAGTGCTGGGAGCAGCGTTATGAGCAGATGCGAACGGATTACGAGAGATCCGAGAAAAGAATAGAATCTTTAATTCGACAAAGCAAGGTATTAGAAGAGACTTCTACTTCTCTGGGGAGCCAAGTGATGTACTTGAGATCAAAGCTTGAGAAAGCAGAGGCCGCACTCTCTGAAGCAAACAAGGAGATGCATGTTGCTCGGATGAACGGGCAGACAAGAATGACGACTATAGAGAATTTGACACAACAATTACAGATTGTGACGGTGGAGAATTGTAGACTCAGCAAGGATAAGACGGGCTTGGAGGATAATATTCGGCAGCTCACATCAATACTGCAGGCTATGACTGCTCTAGACACGAGCAGAGCAATCCCAGATGAACATAAAAATCTGTTACATACATCTGAAAAAATACCGGTCTCGACAGTTAGTGTTGCATGCGATGAGGATGTATTTCAAAATGGCAAATTGTGTCCACATAGAGAGGAACAAGCGCCTGATAAAGACTTGATGCCAGCAGAAGAGCAGGGACAAGCCTCGTGTGGCGTTGGTGGGCCAACAGACCGTGCGCCCTTGTCTCCGAATAATAATAAAAATAAATCTGATATTACGGTGAAGGATATTTTATCTCCATTACATCCTTTCATGGACTCCGGAGTCGCAAAGCAAATCAATAATTCAGCCAGTCTGAAAAAAGGTGCAGAGGACTTGGTTACTTACGTGGAACGGAAAGGAACAATATCAGAACTAGAAAAAGAACTTTTGCAGTTGAATGTTGAGAAAGAGAAGCTTGATATCGAGTTGTCTCGAATGCCGTTTAATTCTGCCGGTAAAACTTTGGCCCAAAGGCAACGCAGAAAATATGTTGAAAGCAGACTGGGTGAAATTTCAAAGAATACAAGTCATATCAAACGTCAGTTGAGACATTTGAATGCTCTATAAGCATGTATTCGTTTACGAATATTTTTACATACCTAATAATAACAATAATAATATGTTGCATAATAGTACATTATACACACTTGCTCTAAATCCAGCACTATGAAAATCATGCAGTAATACAATGCCAACTAAATTATTACTTTATGCACAATGAATGCTTATTCTTTGAGAGGCACACACTTCCTCGATAATCTGAGCCAATATATTTTCTGGTACATGATTAAATGGCGATTGTATACCTAATCGAGGATGGGTCACCATGAGAAATGCCAGCTTACTTTTCTCCCAAACTTCATTCTTCATGTCAATTGCCTGTGACAGGCGAGCAATTATATTGAACACCTGTTGCTGGATCCATGGATCACCGTCTATTTGCGGCATTGGTCGAATTTGAAAGTAAATATTCCTGATATCTGCAGATTTCTCAATCAACGAACGAATCGCCTGTTCAACGTGCACCAGTCCCTGCGTCACAACCGATGACAGAGACTTGGCCAGCCGTGCAGGCAACCTTAGGGTCAGGCTCAATACAGCAGATTTAGACAAACCATCACTAATACTTTTCAAAAGCATCACGCATGCCACAAACCACGAGCCAGCATGTCCACTGGACTCTAATTCTGCTGGAAACTCGAGTACCAGCTCGCTAGGAACCTCGAAATACATGCAAATGCAAGACAGTGCAGCCAAGTTTGTGCTGTGCTGCGTCATGTCATCAAACACTGTCTGCACCTGACTTTGATCTCGAATTACTTGGCCATGCGTTGACGGGTTCACATTGTTTGATACCTGCGAGCTAATGCTCTTCCACTCCTCTATTTCCCGCACGACTAGTCGGAGTGCCCGTGCCATGACGCTATTCCGCAGCACATCACAGCAACAAGAGTAGATTCGACCAGGCCCATAGACCATCAGTATCTGGGCTTTTATCGCCACACAAAACGACTGAAATTCCAAACACCCACATATTGGATCAAGAAAACTCACTGTTCCAGCAGAGAACACGTCATCTCCTGTACGATGAAGAATCTCGACCAAAGTCTCGCTTCCAGAATCGATGGCAGAGGTGGTACCACTTTGCCTACTCCCTGACACATTCCCATATTGCATTCCTGCATCCCCTATTTCTCCGCGACCGCGTCGTTGACTCCTCCCAGACACCCTAGTATGATTATATCCTCTCCCACCCTGCCTCTGTCTTCCATCCTGTGCGCCAGCAGCACGCCGTGAACCACTCTGTCTCGTATCCTGAGATGCACCACCCCTCGTCCCTTGCCCCACTCTACCGTTCCGACTCCTCCATTTGGAGCCTCTGTGTCTACGACCATGCCCCCCTTGTTCCATAGAGTGTTCAGAGGATACATATCTCCTATAATCCGCGGAACCAGAACGTAGAGACGACCTTGGTGCCCAACTCCCTGTCGTCACTTCTCTACCATCCAAGACGCGAGAAATATAGCCCTCATCTTCTTCCATATTTCTACCGGTTTCGCCCTCCTCCGATGTAAAAAATCGCTATCTATGTATAAAAAGTAGATTAATATCCTATCAGAACTCTTTGTCCCCCGAAATCATTCAGGAATATCCATACTGCATGTCTTGCTCATGCAATATGAACCATACTGGCCTACGAGTACATTGCAAACACGCATTAACCCTTATTCCATGTGCACATGATATAATTGGAACGTTTAACTATCAAAATATGTAAAATACAAATACCCATTTGCATGACTGACCTGTGTCTTTGTCTTTGGTAGTCAGTCAGGATTTGCCTCTTCTTTGAAACAAGTCTGCTCAGAACGTGAATGGCATTTCGAAATAAATTCTATGCATGTAGACCGACTGATTGGATCGAATTTTTTATAGTAGAAACGGTTGTGTCACTCTGTTTTCCATACAGGGGAGATGAGATAAAGGTTCGACAGGCTACCTTGAATGATCACCTTGATTGCAAACGAGTCGAATACAGAGAGGAACAGAGTATCGAGAGAGAAGAGTAATCGAGTGGAAATAATATATTCGAAAACTATTGGGATGGGAATTAGACTGCGCATCGGAAGTTAGGAATGGCTTGTTCGGAACAAAAGTTTGACGCCAAGAGAGTGTATACGGTGGGCGTGGCTCTGAAGAAAGAGAAGGCGAGAAAGCATGTTCGAGACGAGCTGCTATCCTGTGCTGAGAGAAACGGTATCAAGATTGTGGTTATTGATGAATTTAGACCACTCGAGGAGCAAGGGCCTTTCGATGCCATACTTCAAAAAATACGTCGGCGAGGTGGGTGCCGAGTTGACTGGTTGGACAACCAGTCTGTTTCACCTGTGTGAGGAATGCATGCGTGGACATGGCAGAAGAAAAGGCCAACCTGACCTTTTATTCTGCCTGACTGCCAGTTTTGTTTGTATTCATGAAGAAGAATATATGTTCATTGGATTGATGTGATTGTGAACTGGATTTTGTTGATAATGCATGTATGCGTGCAGAATTTGAACATGAACTGGAAGACTATGTTGCAAAACATCCCCACGTCAAATTGTGCGATCCACCGAGAGCAACCATGCTTCTGAGGAACAGGCAATCGATGCTTGACGTTATTTCCCCTGGGGGGTTTGATGTGTTTGCTCCCAAGAGTGGATTGGGGCCAGAGGGAGGAGATGTAGTGCTCGGACATGCAAGGTGCTCGGTACCTAGACACACAGTATTAAAAGAGGGATGCTCTTTCGATGAAGCGCTTGAGGAAATAAAGAAGTGTAAATTAAAGTATCCGATTGTCGCCAAGTCTTTGTGGGCAGATGGAAGGCCAGGTTCTCATGACATTGCAGTGATATGGTCAGGTATGGTTGGCTGTTCATACGCATGTCTTTCTTTTCTTGAATTGAAAAGGCATAAGAATGATGATCATATATATGCAGATAAAGGCATAGAACGGTTACTTTTAAACAAGAACAGCAACAGCAATGGTTGCGGTCGTAGTCTGCAATTACCCGTGCTGCTGGAGCAGTATGTCAACCATGGAGAATGTTTGTTTAAGGTGTACGTGCTAGGGGACCAACACGTCATGGTCACGCGGCCCTCACTGCATTTGAAGGAGTTTCCGTGGAATAAAAATCAATTATACACCACTGATAATGCGATAGAGTATTTTAATAGGGTCTCTGCCTACCCGAGGAGCAGGTCTTGGGGGAATGAAGACCTGGCACCAGAGGGCCATGGCGTTCCGACACCGCCGCAGTGGTTATGGAAAGGAATAGCAAATCATCTGAGGAAGATTATGGGTCTCACATTATTCAATTTTGACATAATAGTCCCATTGGAGCCTCCTACTGGGCAAGAAGGACTCATCAAGCAGAGATCACCTGATGGTCTCATCCATCTGATAGACATCAACTACTACCCAGGAGTGGAAAAGTTACCCAACAGCGAAGAAGTTATCGTGCAATTTCTATGTAATTTGAGGGATGATGTGCATACTTAGGTCATAATATGAATACGCTTTTTGCGTGCGGTTCCCAGATAAGAATTTTTGCACATGCATTTGATTTGACAACTCTTGCTGTTGCTCTTCTTTTTCTGTTGTTTGTCCATCTGCATGCCGAGTTGGAACTCTTATACTTCTGCAGACACAGACCTGAGAGTAAATAATGCGATGCTTGAGCGACACTTATTAAAGATTTTGTTTTTGTATGTAAAAACTAAGCAGGTGTTATTGGATTTGGGCAAGACTGCTTGCCTCGGTCATCCCTATTTACTTTTTATAATAGTCCGGCCCAGTGCTCCTTTGGACCGTCCACTTGCCGGAAGCGTCCATCTACGCAGGCGCCTGGGCGAGTCATTCTAGAGACCAAAGTCCATACATGCTCTCACGCCTCGATGTTGCTATCTGTTACATTCGAAGAAAATACTTGATACAAGGTACGAAGTTGCTATTGATTAGAGACTATAGGAAGGGCTTGGCATGGCATAAATCGAATAAGGAGCAGCAGTTTGGCCAGCCGCATCCTGCGGCGCATTCTTCTGACCGATTAATTTCCGTGTATCCTTTTCAATTGATGGATACAATTTTTCTGATTATATCAGTATTACATTTATTGGAGATTCGCAATTATATACTGCCGGTCTAGTGGGGCAATAGCATATGGAGCGGCGGCACGCTGTGGCAGAATTGATTCCAAGCGTAATTCGTTCAGGCGGATCCCAGCTTCGCTACATTATCGCGGATTAATAAATTTGTTTTGCAAATAGTGACCTGAAATGACAAGATTACTGGAAGACTGGCAAGCTTGAAACTCTCGCCGTCGGCTTTGCCGTATCGCTCACCGCCGTGGGCGGTCCTGTCTGTCGTCGCTCTCCATTGCAGCCCCCCGTTGACCGGTCACAAAGTTTTTGTAGATGCTGATGACGGCTCCACTGCAGCGCACCTGACATGAAAATGGTGACTTGTGAGTATGTACCTGACCATGAATACGACTTTTCTGCTCGCAGGTATATTGTATCTGTACTCTATACATATTAGTTCTCTCTAGCACACAGCATTAGCCATCATGGGAGGAGAGCGTGTCAGACTGTACGTCACAGGTCAGTTCCTAGGCTATAAGAGAAGCAAGGCCAACCAGTACAACCACACTGCACTGGTAAAGATTGCAGGGGTTGAATCCAAGGACGAGACAGAATTTTACTTGGGAAAGAGAATGGCATACATCTATAAGGCAAAGACAATGAAGAAGGGTAGCTTTTATCGCGTAGTGTGGGGCAAGGTGACCCGTGCCCACGGAAGCGTAGGCGTGGTCCGTGCAAAGTTCAGAAAGAATCTGCCACCACAGGCGATTGGAAGCAAGATTCGTGTAATGCTTTATCCTAGCAGAATTTAAATTACGCGCAATCACGATAGAATCACTCATTTGTAATATGGATGTACCGTTCTGCTGAATTTGTACTTGGCTCAGTGCACTGAGGTTTGGTTCAGTTCGAAACAAACCACGTTACTATCGATTTATAGAACTCAAAAGCTACCCACTTATCTGCTTAAGAGTGAAAAAAGAACAACACCGAACTTTTCACTGCGAAAACGAAGGATTGGAGAAATTCAAAGTCATGATGCCGTCCATGGCCACCGGCCATTTCATAACGACCTGCCAGCGACATGGACATCAACCATGAATCCTTCATCGGTTGCACCTACCGATTGATGGGGGCGTTTTTTGGTCGATAGGTCGACTGACCTGTGGAGATGCGAAGATGGACGTAGTCGGCTACTTATCCTTTCCATTATACAATAAAATTATTGACCTCAATGTGTTCATGTTAAAATAGGTGCATCAGGGATCTGAAACTGAACCTAGCCATGACCCGGACTGTGGAGTCCGCAACATCTATGGATGCGGTTGGGGTACCAAAGTCGGGCGGAAGTGCAGTGAAAAGTGGAAGTCATATTAAAAACATGTTCTCAGTGTTTAGAAGAAATCATTCCGGGAAGAAACAAACACCTAAAATCGTGTCCTCGCGGGTTGGTGCTGAGAGCTCGGGCAACGTGGTCGACGAGACTGACCAAACTGCTGCTGGGCAGGTGAAGAGGACGCTGTTTGGGTTATCGCCATCGCGCAAGAATAGCAACAGCAATAAATATGCAAGCCCAGGTAGACAGGCTGTACGAATACCAAATGGATCTGTCTCTAGAGGAGTTCGAGAATCGCGTTTGCAAGGTCCTGGGAAGGGGCCGGTCAGAGAAGATGTGCAGTGCCAACAGGATGACTTGATTCCTGCATCGAGAGAAGCAATCATGCCTTCACGGAATGGCGGACCTCAGCGAATAAACAGGGTAAATCTCCATCAAAGTCCTGCCAAGCGGCAATCTATACTCTCGCCTTATCAAACACGGACAAACGATGCAGGAGAAGATGTTGATGATTCTGCGGTGACGGTAGTGGTGAGGGTCAGGCCAAGGAGCCAGAGAGAAGGACAGGTAGGAGGCGCGATCTGCATAGATCAGGTAGAAAAATCTAGCCTTATGCTGCGGCATGGGGGTCACGAGAAGTATGGCTTTGCGTTTGATCGAGTCGCTGGGGAAGATGCATCGCAGGAAGACATGTACGAGGTTGCTGGGAAGCCAGTAGTTGCAAACTGTTTAAAAGGGTACCATGCATGTCTTCTAGCGTATGGCCAAACTGGATCTGGAAAGACATACTCAATGATGGGCGCTCCAGAGGAAGGAATGGGGCCAAGCGACCGTCGTCGAGGTCTGATACAGCGTTGTTTTGAAGATGTATTTTATGAATTGGAGGGCAAGGTACGCATTGGATGAGGCTTTATGCGCATATACATTTAAAGATGAGACATGAAACCTGATATTGTGATTGATTCAAATGGTTAATGGATGAATCAACCGATGAAAAATGTATTGCGACTAGATTAAAATGCTCTGGTGTGTTCATTCCAGAAAATCCAAGTCTGCCAAGAAGGATTGGACATGAGCTACAGCGTGGCGTGTACTTTTATCGAGATATATAACGAGTCGATCACAGATTTAGTGAATCCTGATGCTGTGGGATTAGCTATTCGAGATGACAAGCACAATGGGGGTTTGTATGTTGATGGTGCCCAAGAAGTATCTGTAGAGTCTGGTGGGTATCTGTTGACTTTTTCATGCTCAATGATGCTGTCCAATTTTGTCCTCATTTTCGGTAATAAGTACTTTAGACATGTAGACTGAAATTCATTCGATTCATTGCAGTTCAAGATGTGGAAGACATGCTTTCTGTTGGCATGGCAAACAGGCGGGTTGCAGAGACATTGGCAAACGATCGATCTTCTCGATCCCATTCGGTTTTCACAGCAAATATTGTGCAGAAAGTCAAAGATGCTTCTGGATCAGTCGCTGTGTTGCGATCTCGACTGCACTTGGTTGATCTTGCTGGCAGTGAAAGACAGAAGGCCTCTGGAGCAGCAGGAGAACGTTTGAAAGAGGCCTCGAGCATTAATAAATCTTTATCTGCCCTGGGACTGGTCATAATGAGTCTTGTTGATCAGCAACAAGGGAAGCAAAGGCACGTCCCGTATAGAGACTCTAAACTAACGTATCTGCTGCAAGATGCCTTGGGTGGGACAGCTAAGACTGTGCTCTTGGCAACAATAAGTCCGGCTTCCGTGAATTCATCTGAGACGTTGAGTACGCTACGTTTCGCTGATAATGCAAAACGAATCAAGAATCGAGCCATCATCAATCAGGATGCGGAAGGTGATCCAGAGGAGCTAAGGAGGGAAGTCCTGAGACTGAGAGAGGAGCTGTCAAACTTGAAATCTCAAAAGTCTCTGAACCCGGACCTCTTCCAAATTACTGAGACCCCAGTTCATTCAATACATACTAATCCATTAGTAGACCCTAGTAATAGCGTCGATGGAGTGAGAACAGAAGGCATGCGCAAGGCTTTGGTTGCCTCTTTAAGAAGGGAAGAGGACATGTCAAGGGCAGTTGCTGCCCTGAAAGAGGAAGTTGCTGCTATGGATAGTCTTTTAACGTCCAAAGATGCTGACTTAAGAAGAACTGCGATGATTCTAAAGCTCAAAGAAAGCAGGTTATGTCGACAGGAAGCTCACAGATCAAATGATGATGACATCAAGGCTCTTGAGTACGAGTTGTCCTTGTTGAAGGAGAGAAACCAATCCCACCCTGAAGTAAAGAGATTCGCCCTAGAAAATGTACGTTTAAAAAGGCAAATTGATCAGGCAAATTTCGGAGGATCCAATGGAATGGCTGGTGTTTCAGAAGAAGAGTTTGCAGTTTTGAGAAAGGAAATGTTGCAAGTGGCTAAAGTTGCTGAAGAGGCACAGGAAGAACTTGAAGCAATTAGAGCGCAAGCTGAAGCTGCTAAGCACGTTTACCAGGACACAGAATCAAAAAGAAGAGAATCCATCATTCGGGATATGGATGGTGCGGAGAGATTAGAGGTAATTTTTTCAAGACAGGTGTTTTCAATTTTGTGAGGTAATTAATGTCTCAGTAGTATAATATGTGGGCTTGTGATCTATGTAGTTTGTTGATATTGATGATGCAAAATTGGAAAGAAAGTTAAAGAGTCTCCAAGAAGAAAATGATGTACTCCGGATCAGGCTTGATGGGCTGGAAGGCGAGAAAAGAGAACACGAAATTTTGTGCAACCATGCTGGAAGGTGAAATTCCCTGAGATGTCCATGTGTTTCCCGATTGATAGGGTTCTCATAATGTGTCGATAGTAATATATCTTCTGTTTTATATTGTCTTTTGCAGCCTTGAGGCCAAGTTAGAGGTCCTTGGTAAGGAAAATCAAGAGAACAAGAAGGAGAAGAATGAATGGTATGATGCATATACTCTTGCCCTGATCAGTATCGTAGATGGTTGGAATGCCGTATCAAGGAACGGAAGCGAAATTGAAATACTTCGAAAAGACTTGAAATATCAGCAAGATGCTTCGGAAAGGCAGAAAAAAGAATTTGAAGAAAAGCATGTGAAGGTGGTCCATAAGGTTGAGGAGGCATTGAAATCTGCAACTGCATTACAGCAAGAGATCAATGCTAAGGAGTCTATAATTGAAGATCTGTCCGCAAAAGTGGATTCTATTGAACTTGAAAAGAGTGAAATGAAGGAGAAGATTAGCAAGCAGTCAGATCACATTTCACAACTGGAGATTGAGCTTGAAAAGTCCAGAACTTGCCTGTCTGAAGCAGAGGCTACCTCCACGTCTCTGACAGAGCAGGTCCAGGGGAAACTATCAATAATCAGCTCTCTAGAACAAGAGATAATAGATCTCAATTTAATCACCGAGAACTTAGAGGAGAAAAAGCAGTCATTAGAGAAGGCATTAAACTCTTCAAGGGCAAGCCTTGCTGCAGCGGAGATGGACAGTCAACTGACTGCAGCTCAACTGAGAGATAAAACCAAGGAAATCACTTCGATGAACGAAATACATTCAGATCTGAGATCAAATATCATAAGCTTGCAGGAGGAGCTTGAAAACTCCAGGGCGGAAATGGAGTATGAGCTGTCGGATTGCCAAGCAACTCTCTCAGAAACTAGGCACAATCTTGCCAGTGTGCAAGATCAATTGTCCACATCTAAACGAGCCTTTTCTTCTCTGGAGCAAGAATATAATGACTTGAAACAGCGACTGGAATCTCGTATCCAACATGCAATCGCCCAAGAACGGGCCAAGTTGCAGTCAACTATACATAAACTTGAGGACGAACTCGGCAATGTGACCTCTCGTCTCTGCAACGCTACAGAGGTACGAGGGCCTCTCGCCAACGATGTACTCTTAGCTGAGACAAGGTCAAATCTTAAAGATGCGGAAGATAATGTCTCGTTCCTGGAAAAGGAGATAAGCAGCCTTAAATCTGCAATAAAATCGAAGGACCAAGAGCTTGCCAAACTGAAGAACCAAATGGCAATGGAAGTGAGTGACGCTGCCCAGCAAGTTCAGGAATTGCTGGCAGCCCAGGCACGGGCCGAAAAGGCGGAAGCTAGATTAAAGTCACATCTAGCTAGACAATGACAGGAAGATCGACCTTCTATATCCATACATTGACCCCTTTTACTACTAGTAGGCTACCATTTAGTGTGATCATATACCATAGTCAAGAATCAATGAAACAACCCACCAGATGTGTATGATACGGTCTTGTAACATTACTGTACGCAATTTCACTAAAATGCAAGTCTCAAACATAAAATAAAGTATCATGGATTTCTCCCTGGCGAGCATTGCTCAGCCATACCTCCTCACCTCTTGGTACCATCAGATGGACCACCCAATGATCCCACATCGTAGGCATCTTCTCCCATCCAGCCTCATGGTGGACCGGCCAGTATGTTGGCTTTGGGTGTGATGCCAGTTCCATCAATGGATACTATTTGACTGTGGGTTTGGACACCACGCCACCCAGTAGCAACGCATAGTAACTTTCATTATGGGAGTTTAAAGTAAGTCGTCATATATCGGCCTTAAAATGTCACGTCTTGCTGATCTAAAGGTTTTACCATCTTCGTGTACCATTTCTCGGTCGACCTGACCTACCAACGAGTATCAGAGGGATTAACGGCTTATTTTTGTACTTTGCAGATATTATATGATTCAATGAGTGATATTTACATATTTTACTCATATGGATATCGAGGGATTTGAGAGAACCGAGCTCGTTGGGAGTTGGTAGCCATGGGAATCGACTGCTGACGCGAGAACAGTCTGCACAGGGAAATGGAGTTGATCCATTATTGAGTGCTATAAATTGTTTAAGTTGAATATTGTAGACATTTAAGGAGCCAAATAGGGGATTGCTAGTCAGGAGATCTTGCTTTGGCTGGGGAGTAACGCTGCCAAGCGGGTGGTTCAACAGCCGTAGTGGCTTTGAAGTTTTGTCGGAAAAGGATTGCCTTGCGATTGATTGTTGATTTTGTCGCTACTTTTGTCGTAACGTAGATAGTACGAAGGAAAGATGGCCGAAGGTAGTCTTCCCAGGAACCCCGAGACCATGGAAGCTGGGCACCCTCCGTCTGGGTTGCTGAAGATGGACGATACTACGAGGGAAAGGAGCCACTTGCTTACTCAAATGGATATACCTTCTTTCGGTGCTCAGCTGAGGCCTTACATAGAATCTACAGGTGGCACTTTTGGGGAAACTGGAGCGTTGCAGAGTCAACAGCCAGGCCTGGAGGGGAATGCTGGTCAAGTGGAGGAAATGGCGAACTCAGAGAGCGGCATGCCTGCTGACAGGATTCAAAATGAAACAAATGGAAACTCGCTGGTTGCAGGAATTCCTACAGCTCCGCCTAGTCGTCATGCCGAGCAGACTGCCATATCTGCACAACGCATTCTAGATGCCCAGGAAGGGCAGGTGGTTGGCTCCTGGAGGGACAAGGTGACCACGGAGCATCGCAAAACGATTGTATATAATTTGGTATGTTTTATTGATACAATACTCGCAACGCTATTTTGTTCATTGTGCGAAATCGATTTTTGCCCGCCCCAGTTGGGGGCTGATTGATCACTTTTCACATTTGCTTTCCGATCCCCTTTATTGCAGTTTAACGTATTGAACGCTAAAAACAGACCCGAAAGGCCAATAGACAAGTCTAAAATGTTGACTCTGTGTAGACAAATTGAGGAGATGTGGTACAAAAGATGTGACAGCATGGTATGATCTCAAAAAACCATTTTTTGTTCATATGAGTGCTAGGGTCCTTTTCTTATTGTTATTTTGAGATTGATTGCAGGAAAAATATTTTGATTTCCAAGCCATGCTGAATCGAATGAAAAGCTTTAGTGCTTTATCTAGCAAAAGGCCAAGAGCAAGTGAGTCCTCTGGCAATTCTGGTCAACCGAGTGTGACACAAGCTGTTGGTGCCAGTGTACCAGCAGTACAAGCTGGACAAGGCACTTCACTTGCTACAAATCCAAATCTTGTAACGTCTGGTGAGATGACCAGGAATTTTGGGGCCGGGACGAACAACCGCATGCGAGGGTCAAGCCAGCATGCCATGGCCTCTCAGTACCACCAGGGTATCTTGCTTCAGCAAGGCCAGGCAAATCAGATGGTTTTACCGCAGCAACAGGTAACGACCGCCTATAACTCGGCACTATCACAGCCGCACGTTAAGGAAGAAGCATACCAAGCGCCAAGCCAGGCAATGATGCCTATGATGGTACAAGGCAATGGGTATAATGCAGGAAGCTCACAACCAATGGTGCAGAATACTGCGGGGACGAACTTTGCTTACACTTCGTCTCAATTACCTCTTCAACAGCAATCATTACCGGGTACATTTGTTCCCGTAACCCAAGGCGCAGCGGTGCAGCAAGATGGAATGCAGTCTCAGTATATGAGCAATGGGGCACCTGTTTTGTTGAGAGGTGCAACATCTGCCATCTCGTCTCAGCCTGGTTTGAATATGCCTGCTCAGTCTTTCATTTCAAACTCAACTGGATCTCTTGCAGGGAACTTTTATGCACAAAATATTAAGCTAGAAAGTGGCGGAATGGTACCAGTTGGTAATGGTATGCCTGTGGGAGTAGGACAGGCAATGGTGCCAGTGGAAGCAAGTGGTGAAGTATCCCAAGTAAAGACCGAGAATGGCTTAGAGAGTATACTGGAAGGGACTGAATCACAAAGAGGTACTTATGCGACATCAGCAAGGAGAGAGCAGATTCTGAAACAGCAAAGATGGCTTCTGTTCTTGAGGCATTGTGCCAAGTGCGATGCAGTTCCAGGAGAATGCCAATACAAGCAGAATTGTGCCGTGGCCAAGAAGCTATGGCAGCATTTGGTAAGATGCAAAGATCTCGCGTGCAACTATCCTCGTTGTACTCCTTCCAGATCACTATTGAAGCACCATCAGGAGTGTAAGAGTGCTGAATGCCCCGTATGTGCCCCTGTCAAGCAGTACGTTTCGAAACAAAGAGAAGCAATGATAAACAAGAAGCTTTCCTCAAATGGTATGAATGACGCTGAGAGGAGAAGGCATCTTGAGAAAGTTAGGGCTAGAAGGCAAGCCCAGGCAGTTGAATTGGCAAAGAAGAATGCCTCAGGCATTGCTATGTCTCATGCATATTCAGTTGGTGATATGTCAGGGCCCATTATTGACCCTCAGGCAGAGAAGAAACCCAAGTTGCTGCTGCAAGAAAACATGGGCACAACGTTGCTTGAATACTTTTCAGTGGATCTCATAGAACGACATCTTCGTATATTATCAGAACCCAATGTTGCAAATCCATGTCTGCAGAAGAAGCTTAGTGCCGCTAACTTGGAAATGCCTCCGCTGGTGGAAGAAGAATCACAATGCAAAGTATGTCATCAGAATAGGTTGCTTTTTGAAGCCCCATCCTTATACTGTTATAGATGCAGTGCTAAGATCAAGCGTAATCAAACATATTATTCAGCCCCTAGGAGCTATGATCTACGAGCAACATGGTGCCACTCTTGCATAACCTCAGAGAGTAAAATACACTTTTCAGAAACGCTCAATTTTCAGAAAGAAGAGATGGAGAAGAAAAAGAATAATGCTATATCTGAGGAAGCCTGGGTCCAGTGCGACAACTGTGAAGGTTGGGTGCATCAGATATGTGGACTTTTTAATAAGGGGCGAAATGATGATAGCAGAGGATTTTTGTGTCCTCAATGTCTACTGACTGGTCTAAGGATAGGGAAAAGAAGAATACCTGAAAGTAGACCTCAAGCAATGCTTACAGCAAAAGATTTACCACGTTGTCGCCTCTCTGATGCTCTCGAGGAAAGATTAAATGGCGCCATAGAGAATGAGAGGGCTGCAAGGGCACATGCAATGAATGTGGGCCCATCAACATTGGAGAGAGTGTCTGGTTTGACTGTGCGGGTCGTGAATAATGTAGAGAAAAAGAATGAAGTGAAGCCCAATTTTGCAAACAAATTCTGCCAAGATGGTCGAGCAGATGCTTACATTTACAAACAAAAAGTTATTTTGCTATTTCAAGAAGTTGATGGGGTGGATATGTGTCTGTTTTGCATGTACATGCAAGAATATGGAGATGACTGCCCAGCTCCAAATAATCGCACAGGTGTGTCTTTATTGCCATGATGACTATTTTCCTTCTCACTTTCTTCTTTGTTACTTCTATACTGATATCTTGATAAATGACCTATGGCATGATTTGCTCTTGCAGTGTATCTATCCTATTTGGACTCTGTCAAGTATTTTACGCCTGATAATCTGGAAGCCCATGGGTTGGGTGTCGCATTTCGAACTTACATTTACCATGAGTTGCTAATAGGATATTTATCTGATGCAAAAGCAAGGGGTTTCTGCTCAATATATATATGGGCCTGTCCCCCCCTGGCAGGTGATGACTACATCATGTATTGCCACCCTGGTAAGCAGAAGTTACCGAGGTCAGATAGGCTGAGAGAGTGGTACCTGTCGATGCTCAAAAGGGCGAAGGACGAAAATATTATAGTGTATATATCAAATCTGTTTGATACTTTCTTCCAGGATGGCAGAGACCATAGACTGGAGCGTCCTTCTGTCACTGATCTTCCTTATTTGGAAGGTGATTATTGGCCGGGAGAGGCTGAGAACCTGTTAGCAACAGGCGAAGCAACGACAATATCCCAGGCGTCAGCCAGCGGTAGAGGTAGAAAGATTGGTAAAGACAAGCGTATAAGGGTTCCAGATGATGCAGGACCTGGCGAAGTGCTTCTAGCGAGATTGGGAGACACGATCCAAGGAATGAAGGCTGACTTCTTGGTTGCACACATGTACGAATCCTGTTCTCATTGCAGAGAATATATGGATGGAACAAAGCGATACTATCATCCTAACCCACCTGCTAAAGTTACAATCAAGAGCGATAAGGTATTTGATGGTATATCTCTGGACAACCCTGGAGGCGAATCAAGCAGATCAGTCCAGCTCCTCAGATATCAACTGTGCGAGAAATGCTACAGTAGAGAATGCGGAATAGCAGCAGATGGTGCGGCTCCTATCGGTCTACCGACGGGAATGAGTCTTGATGAGCTCATAGCTGAGGACTGTCCACCAATACCTCCCAACAACGACCCTGACCCTATCATGGACAGTGAGTTTTTCGATACCAGGTTGCAGTTCCTGTCTCTATGCCAAGGGAACCATTATCAATTTGATACACTAAGAAGAGCTCGGCATTCGTCCATGATGGTCTTGTACCATCTTCACAATCCCAGCGAACCGGCATTCTCAGCCACGTGCAATATCTGCCAGGCAGAGGTCAGCCCAGGTCAGGGCTACCGGTGCCAGCAATGTCCAGACTTTGACATGTGCTGTGCTTGCTACGACAATCCCAACATAACGCATGAGCACCCTCTTACACCGCCAGAGCAGAAGAAATTCGATGAAACGCGTATGAGATTGACCAAGGAGGATAAGAAGCGCCGTGAAAAAGCACTGAAGGAGACCTTGAAACTGTTCATTCATGCCGCTGAGTGCAGGAACGCCCAGTGTACACCAACTTGTATGAAAATCAAGGGACTATACAGGCATGCCATTGGCTGCAAAATTAAAATATCAGGCGGATGTCCATATTGCAGGAAAATGTGGGCATTGTTACAAGCCCATTCCAAGTTGTGTACAGTATCTAATTGCCGAGTACCAAGGTGCAGAGAACTGCGAGCTTTCAGACGCCAGCAGGCTGCACACCAGGAAGACAAGCGCAGGGAGGCCTACAGAAATATGCTGAAAAAGCAGCAGGAGCAAGCGCTTCAGGTTCAAACCAGCCAATCTCACTCTTAAATAAATCTCCTATACATATTATGTGTAATAAATTTAGAAGATGTATTTTACATTTATTCATCTCGTACCACTAGCTCTTGATTAACTCGTACAATACATGCATCAAATCATAAAAAAAATAGACCAAGTACCTGGGTATTCTAGGAGCAGTCATTAGTAATGTCTACTCATTGGTAATGAGTTACCGCTGAATTATATTTTTGCATTATATTTTTGGGCACTACAGTAGACTCAGTACTACGAGTAATAATCTAGTCTCGCCCTTCAATACAGGTTTTGAACACTTCACAAGACGAATAACAACACAAATACAGTACGCTCCATCGATTTACAATCCTCTCGTCTCCAACTCCTGTTCCGACAGGGCAGCCCCATACACTGCCAACTGATTCATAAACCCCTCGTTCGGCATCGCACTCGGCCGCACCTCTTGCACTGCCCGCAAGGCTTCATCAACACTCAAACCCTTCTTTTTCATCAGGTACGACATCACAAACGCCACACTTCTGCTCTGACCCGCACAGCAGTGTACCAAAACTCCACCGTGTCCATTCAACCCTTGCTCCATAAAAGCATGCAATTCTTCAAAATACGACACAATATCAACACTACCATCATCAAATATCGGAATTTTCAAATAAGAGAAAGCCCCATTCGGATGATTCATAAAATAGCACGGAACGATAGCACTCGCATTCACCACATGCGTCACGCCCCTCTTCCTCAGCCCCTTCACATTCCTTGCAGCACCGCTCGACCCCACGAACAAGGGCAATCCCATCACCCCTTTACTGGGCATCACATCCCTCCCACTCAGAGAACGCAACAACGCCGCTTTGCGAGCCGCATGGATTTTCAACCTCCTCTCTTCCTCCCGTTTCTCCAGTTCGGACACCTGTCGCAGTCCCTCTCGACCAGGGTACTCCACCCACTTCTCCCCAAGGGCATTCGTCACCACTGTCGGGGTCTCACGAAGACCTGACTTATCAAACGCCCTGATATCCGCCAGCAGCAAGGCGTGACTCGCTTTCGCACACGGACTCTGTCTCGGCATGTTCCAAACGTCCCCTTCTTTCTCGCTCTGTCGCTACTCAACCAATTTACCGATCAATCAATACTGCTACCACTCTATAATGCGATAGATCATTCAATACTCTAAAACCATTCTCTGACACAGTGCTAGAAGAATATATGTCCCGGACATTGATTAGTTATCGCCATGCTGGCTTCTCGTACCGACACGCCGTTTCTCCTGGTCAATGTCTCATGTACACAGCAGTGTTGGTGCGACACTCCCTCCAATTACACTGCGTGTACAGTATTAAGTACTCAATTTAAATTCAAAGTCACCATCCGAGGCACAGAATAAGGCGAATCTATCGTCATTTTGAGTACCAGAGGGTATTTTAATTCTCCCTTTCAAATCGATCCTTTGAAAGGGATCAATTTGAATATCGAAGGCTACACACTTCATTCCCATCAGAGTCAGGTTGCCATGGTAAAAAGTGACCACGAGGGGTGCTGCTTGCTTGCATGCACTAGACTGAGGATGATTCGATCGCGAGACTTGAAAGGATTTAAAATTTTGAATGGTTTCAGATTTTCCTGAGGAATGGAGACGGGAGGTGGAGCGCAGCATCGAGTACTCTAAAGCACCGAAATTTCGGGCGCACTGGAACGAATGATGGGATCTGATGCCTTTATTGAGACGTGGGAGAAAGTTGAGCGTGACTTTTTCTTGAGGAGTGTCAATGGGTCTATGTATGTCGAGACTTTCTTATCCAAGAAAGTCCAGCTATTCACCATGGGAAAAGGAGTTCCACGAGGTGTAGGATACTTGATCTGCTGTGCTTGGGCGAAATGTCTAAAGATGTAGACTTTACATCCAACTTTGCGGACGAGCCTGTAGTGGATGCGCATGACTTGCCGTTTCCTGTTTTTGGACTGGACAAAAACGGTGCTGCACGCAGATTTGCTGCTGATCCCTTGCCCCCCTTTGAACAATCTTCCCGAGAGGAAGCCAGAGGCGTGCAATTTTGAGGAAACGATAAGGAAGAATTGGGAATCAAAGATACCTCATGGAGTGTGGAGAGGGGCAACGACTGGTCTAGATCCACTCACCACAGACACTTGGAGAGAGCAAGCCAGGCCCGAGTTGGTCTTGCTTTGCAACAATCCCTCTGATATCTGTGACGCAAGGATATCTGGATACGTACAAGCAACTCCGGATGTTATACAAGAGACGAAAAATGATCTCCAACACTTGCCCAGACATTCCAGCCTCTCGGTGTCCCTTTTTTGAATGAATAGTTGTAATTAGTACAGACACGAAATGAGAATGACTATTTCCATTTATCAAGATATTATGTACTAAACTTGTTTTATTTTCTTTCGTCACTGCTGTCACTGTTGTAATGAACAAGCCATGGTACGAAACTTCATTTCATTTTCATTCTTGCTACACTTCATTTCATTTATGTTGCACTAGAGGTTCAACCGAAGTCATTGCAATGAACACCTTCCATCCTCTCATTTGATGCAGGACCCCACGTGGGGGATGTACATCTGGGCCCCCATTCGATCTGATGTCATCTTTCAATCTGTTCGGTGACAAGTCGATCGATACTGATCAAATTGTTTGTTTTGTTCTTCACACTACATTTGGAGCGGTTTTTAGTCGACATCTCATATATATCCAAAGATGGTGAACCTAGTGGTGCAGGTACGACAGGGGAACGATGGGCCCAGATATGGGTCAGAATCACACGATTATTGATGCAGAAAGTCTACGATGCTTATATTTGCTATTTTGATTATTGTTATGGATAATGCTCTTGAAAGAAAGGGAGGAATCTATGTCGGTTTGTGATGTTCCGACATGCGAAAGCGGTTCGTGATATCTCGTCTGATTGCCGATTTGTTTCTCTTGCAGTCAAGAAGCAACATCTCTCTTAGACCTGCGTCTTCAATGCGTGTCAGTGTTGCTCCAGCTATGCCCGTGGGACAGCATGCTGTGAGGTGTGCTTCAGTGGTGGAGGATCAAGGTGATGCCACCACCCACAACGGTGCACAAGTAATGGAAGGTCGCCGGCAAGTGCTCTCTGGCGTGCTATCATCTTTGCTATTGGCACCAAATGCGTCAGCATTTGTGGAGGACGACGAGGCTCCAAAGCTGTTGTGCGACGCTCAGTGCGCTGCAGAGCTGGCTTCTCTTGAGAGAGTGACATTGCCATCTGGGCTTGCTTTTCAAGATATCAAGGTTGGGACTGGTCCTACTCCACCTGTTGGGTATCAAATAGTCGTTCACTACATTGCAATGACAGGCGATGGAAAAATATTTTCGAATAGTCTGGAGAAAGGGACGCCGTATGATATTCGCGTGGGCACAGGGCAGGTTGTGGCAGGGCTGGACGAGGGTTTGCAAACTATGAGAGCAGGAGGCATTCGTCGAGTATATGTTCCAGGGAATCTCTCGTTCCCAAAAGGGCTTCCTTCTGGACCTGGGAGGCCAAGAGTTCCCCCAGCAAGTCCTGTCATCTTTGATGTTCAACTGCTTTATATTCCTGGATTGGACATGGACGATGAATGAGCACTGTAGGAACTCGCTGGTCTGCTACACGGCATGAGGGGTTGGCTGCCTTGGAGGGAGAGGATTTAAATAGCAAGAGTATACCCTACATCTTTATATATATTGGCTTTGTCTGAATAAAGCAACAATTGTCAGTTAGAAATCGTTATTTTGCCTGATTCCCGCAAGAAATCAAACCATCATTCTCTGTTTCTGCCACCTAGCTATTTATTCAATTCGAGCCATCGCCGTGCCATCGACGACTATCGTACCATTCGATGCCGACATTTCATCATCGATTTTGCATGTGGTCAAAAATGACAGGTGCTTTCCTCTAGATTTGTCTAGGAGCACTTCTGCTTTTAACCTCTCGCCAACCTGCAAGCATACATCTGTTACAATCGTACAAAAGACAGACCACCAATGCAGTAGTAATAGAGATTAGCACGCATCCGGATATCCACCAGAACACTAGAAGTTAAAGTAAGTGCAGGTGATGCATACATACCAAGGCGGGGTGCCGAAACTTGAGAGTTTGGCTCATATAGACTGCACCTGGAAATTTCTTGCTGATGGCTGCAGGGAACAGACTCGCAGACAGAATGCCTGGAACAATGGCTCCAAGAAATCCTGATTTCTGGGCTACAGCGTCATCTATATGGATTTTGTTCTCATCTGAAGTAATGTTGACAAATGTTTGGACATCATCTTTGCTGAATACTCGGTATTCCACCAATCGCAATCCCGTCGAAACATGCCGGATTTCTCCCAAACGTGCTAGATTCCCGATGCGTCTAGCCCAGAGCATGAATTATACCTTACAATGATTTATCTTAATTAATTTAAATATTCATTTGTTCGTTCTTCGAAATTTTGTTTTAAATAAACTGGGTCCACCAGGCAGCCCCTGGGTGCCAAAATTACTCACTCGCCATCTCTGCGCATCTCATCCCAAGGCATGGTGCCTCTTTGGGCCTGATCGAGGAGAGATGAAAGCGCACTCCCATGGCTGGTATCCACAAAATCGTATGGTACGCCGTAGAGGGCCGATTCTGGCTTGATCGGCATGTCTTGATCGATATATCTGAATTTGACTGTGCCTTTTGCAGCACTACTGGATTCAAACACTTGCTGGGATGTGGGATGAGTCTGGGATGATGCGTACACATCCTCCCAGGAAAATAGCAAAGGGTTTGTAGTTTCCTCGATAGGATTGAAATCAATCACGCGGACAGAAGCATTTTCTGATTCAGGGACATAGCAATCAAATGCATAGTTTAGTAGATGGAACTTGTCCCTAACAACATTCCAATAGAAGTCACAAATACTGTCCTTTAACATGTCAGCATTTTCGACAATATGCTGGAATCTTTGTGATAGATCCCGCTGAGAGATGCCTACAATAGAGCAGCATGTCATCAGTCTTCATAATATGCAGTCAAATGGCGTGAATCAGATATGGGCATTTTGAATATGAAGGAGATGCAGGCATCGATCGATCATCAGTATTAGTATAATTCACGCACCTACGAGCCTCTTGTTGATAATAAAACACCTAAACTCTCTTCCTGGCTTCAAATCGTACCACTTTCGGATAGCCAGCACGTACGACCTATTGCTTGGTATCCCAGGTTCATCTTCTGCAGAGCTGCCATCTTGCTCACCATACATATCCTCTCGACGCAACGGACTCCTAGGAGATGACTGTTTCAATATATTCTGAAGCATTGCAACATCATGCGCAGCCCTATCTGAGCTCTTCAATACAAGAAAGATTTCATCAGGAGTGCAACATGAAATTGAATTATTTGGCAACATCCAGGCTGCATCTTTCGGACAACTCCACTGAAGTTTGGGAAAAACTTTACCACCCAAATCATCTATCGCACTTCTAACCTTGTCGTATATACCATGCAATTCAGCTGAAGGTATGCTTGCTCCCTCATCATTATGATGATCATCATCTTCTTCTTCTTGCCCAGAGTCTGTGGACCACTCCTCAGACTCTTCAAACTCGTCCACACTCCTTCTTGGAAACTGCAGTCCTCACCATATCGAAATTGAATTTCATTTCCATACAACTCACTCTTATCGTTCGTTTCGTGCTGCTCAACATGCACCCTTATTGCTTCGTACCACATCATCAACGTTTGGCAACACAACACCATCTTCCACGAGCCAAGACGCAACATCCTCCGAAAAGGGAATCAAGTGAGTTTTAAAAGTATGTTTAGAAAAAATAGGGTACCAATCTTGTATTGCACAGGCCACAAGGTCTGCCTCTCGATCCAAACTCATGGCATGCTCGTTGTTCATTGCATTCGATCTTCAGGTCAATAATAATTCATCGCAAGAGTCGATTTAAATATATTTAATACAATTTATCAAAGAATGGGTCTCATCCATTTATTAATTTTCTCTGTCTGCGTCATAGCCGGCTAATCATCCAGCACTTTTCGTTTTGAAACTCTTCCACTTCGAGTGACAATGGGAACTGATGAAATTGGAACAGAGGGCGTGGCTACAACCGAGACAGTATCCTTGCTATCTTTGGATTTGATCTTTGGATTTTTTGATTTGGAAATGGGACCTGATGGCTTCTTCTTGGATGTCGTTTTGATCGTAAGAGTATCCTGTGCAGGGCTGCTACTTGGGAGGCTTGAAAGAGCGATAGCAGGAGACTTGCTAGGCTTGGGTGCAGTCTTTTGCTTCTTTTCCTTGATGGTTTGTTTCTGCGGCCCTTGTACCTTCTTGGCTCCAAATGCCTGTCTTGACTTGCCAGCCTTTCCTTCTTTTGCTATTGCTGGAATTTCATCCATTTCCACTGCTGGTACAGCAACAGGCGCCTTGGTGCTATTGGCCTTTTTAATTTGCGTTGTTAGTTTAGCATTTGAGCTTCTTCCTTTGATTGATTTCTTTGTAATCGACAAAAGAGGCTTTCGAGGGGTTGCCTTCTTGGGAGTATCCGTCTTTCTGGCTTTTTCAGCTCGCTGCTTCTTTGGCTCTGCTTCCTTCGCTGGCTTTGCGGTATCTTCCTTCTTTGAAATTCTTTTTCTTTTCGCGGTAGCCTTTACTGGAGATGCAACCTCCTCCTCTCTGGTTTTCTTGACTGGGATTTGTTTGCGTGCTGAAGTTTGGCTGTTTGCTCTTTGAATCTTCTGTGCACTAGGAGAGACCTTCTTAATTGCTGCCGCACGCTTTCGTTTCGTGACTCCTTTAGCCTTTTCTATAGATTTAGGCATCCCGGAAGCAATGTCAACTTGTTGCTTCGTTTGCTTCATAGTTTTCTGTTCCGCTGCAAGTATCATAGACTCTTGTGGCCTGTACAGAGCCTCCAATTCATCATCTCCTATCGCCACGCTGGGCCGTTGCTCGATTCGAGCCACAATTGAATCTAATGCTCCATCAGCTTGTTTTTGTTTCAATTCTATCGACTTTTCAAGCGCTGACAATGCCTGCAAGAGACACACGCATGCACCATTATTGCAAAACAATCAACAGAAAAGAAAACAGAAAACTGCCCATATGTATACATGTACACATAAACGCCACATGGCATACCTTTTGCTTCATATCTAGAGCACTTTCCTTCTCCCGAAGAGCACCAATGGATTTTTCATATCTTTCCCGCTGCGCCTGCTGCTCTCCCAGCATCGCAGTCTCCCTTTCAACCAAGACAGCTTCCCTCCGTGTCACCATGGCCAGCGTTGCTTCAGCCTCAGACAAGGCTCGCGATGCAGAATGCTCCTTCTCGAGCGCCGCTGCCGACCTAACCTTCATATCTGCATCCAATTCTTCCAGTCTCTTTTCCAGACTCTTCACTGTTGCCTGTGCTCCAGTCAATGCCTCTTTCTTCTGTTCCAATTCATTTCCAACTCTTTTCAATTCCACTTCCAAATTACTCTTCTCCCCTGACAGCTTTTGTCGAGCCTCCTTCTCCTTCTCCAACGAATCTTCCAACTCCTGAAACGCTCTTGTATGCAATTCTTTTTCCTCCATATATTCGGCCTGTGCCGCCCTGATCTCTTGTTCCACCTTGTCATAGTGAACAGTCGCTCTCTCCCATTCATCATATATAGCAGCGTACAACTTTTCGCTTTCCTCCAACTGCGATTCAGTTTCAAATTTCAATATATTATTTACAAACAGTACAATAATAGTACTTGCGCGCATAGCAAGTCCCTTGCACGAATACCATTCACATTCATCCACCAGACACTCGACACAAAAAGGCCTTTGACATCATCAATCCAGTCATGGCACGTGTATATCATAAATCGAGTACAAATCAACCAACCAACCAACTCACCTGTCCTTCCAATTCCTTCACACGCTTCTGCAGCTCTTGGGCCTCTTCCAGCGACACGTGCTGCAGGTCAAACCCCCCTTGCTTTCTGCATGGACAGGAACAAAACACCCTTCCATCATCCATCACAATTCATATAAGAAAATCAATCCATCTTGACACTTTTCCTCAGAACAAGCTCCCTCCATACCGCAACCAGAACAACCTCGAAAGATGGGACGTTCAACCGTCGCATCCTGATCGTGCCTCACGATACCACCATTCCGATCTTCCCCAAAATAGCACATCAAAATTCATAAGAGCATATTTACAAACAATTCACGCACGATAATCGAGACCAGGCACTCACGCCCGGTGTTCCAGTTGCTTGCATCGTTCACCAGCAGATTCTAAAGATTGAATTGATTTTCTTCTCTCTGTGCTTTCCGACAGACCATCCACCTTTCCGAATCCAAAATTAAATACTTTTAATATATTCTAAAATAAGCGATATGTAATTTTGAAATGAAATTCTCATTTTTAACTGCACCCGATCCCGTCTACTTGGGTCCTTTAAATGACAAATTTGTCTCTGTCTGCAGACACTATCAAAGTTTGATATTGCTAAACCAGTGTGAAAACAGCAAATGCGTAGAAATTAGTGTATCCCTAGGGATGCGGGCGGCCTGTCCTGTCCTGTTGGTCTGATTAGAGTGCCCTCTTATAAGATGAATAGTCTAAGACTAATGAGACAAGGAATCATCACAACCAAACTTTCAAATACAAAGGCAAGGGTGTAAGTCCTACTCGTGAAAGAAGGATGGAATATATATCATGGGGGTTGATTTCTTTAATTGAAATGAAATTATTAGTATTCATTTGTTTAGCAATGGATACGTGTAAATGTATGAATGGATCCATTGTTGCGTGAAGGGTAGATTGGAAATTACTTGAGCAGTACTACTGGTGTCGTCAGTGAAAGAACGTACTCGACATGTTAATGGGGACTGATTTGAAGAGAAAGTATTCTGGAAATAGGAATTTGGTTGTTGCAACTGCTATTGCTTTGGTAATTTGCGTAGTTGCTGGGGAAGTGAGCCGCAGAGGGGCTAGTGTTGGGCTGACAGCAGCAGCAGATGGTGGACAGGCGTCTGGATCCGGACAAAACTCAAGAGGTTGGTTGGCAGGTAAAGGTTCTGTCGGGGGAAGCAATGAAGGTGGTGACAAATGTGGATGGATAGAAAAGATTGGTTCGAAAGAGAAAAAGATTGTGTCTCAGGGTGGTCAAGATGGTATAATAGAGTATATATTTGGTCAGATTGGGGTAACAAATAAATATTTTGTGGAGTTTGGGTTTGGATATGCAAGTGACCAGGCAGTCGATAACGCAAGCTTCTACTCGATGGGGCTGAATACTGGGCTGCTGTTTCGATCTGGATGGAAAGGGGTGTACTTTGATGCTTTGGTGGAAAGCAAAGAGTATGGTGTGGTCAAGTCGACGCTCACAGAGGAGAATATAGTGGATGAGTTTGTGAAGCATGGGGTGCTGCGAGAGATGGATTATCTGTCCATAGATGTTGACTCGGCGGACTTGTGGTTGCTCAGAAGTATAATGGATCCCTCGTCGCCTTTTAGACCGAGAGTGATGAGCGTCGAATTCAATACAAACTTTAGTCCTGACATGATGGTGTCCATGGAGCCTAGGTGGCATGCTTGGACAGGGCGGTCTGTGTATGGAGCTTCGGCAGGGGCCCTGAACTATGTCGCTGGTCTAGCGGGGTACAGCGTGGTTTATATAATGCCGAATGGTTTGGATATGTTCTTTATCAGAAATGATATTCTTGGGTCCTGCGGGGATCAGGATAGATTTGGCAAGCTAGCAGGACAGGTGATGCCGGCAAGAAAGCATCCTCCATGCGATGCAACTGACCTGTCGCGGTTGGTGGATGTGTATAGCTTCTTGCAAACGCAACGTAATTTTAATTATTCTAATAGAAAGGCAAAAGCAGAGGTACAGAGGCTTAAGGAGGATTGGGGAATACATATGTGTGACACTTGATTTGATGATATTTGAAAAAAAAATGAATAATAGTAATCGAAATTGTAAAAGAACCACATGCAAAGTCAAATAGACGGTGATTGCTTTTTGGAAAGAATACATTCGATTGAATTCCTGACAGTAGTCAGGCGGTGGTGGTCAAGGCTGTTTCTGGTGAGCACCAGGCCTTCCTTGAGTAACTCTGCACCAGAAACGAAACCACACACAATGACCAGAATGCTTCCTTTCGTGTTTGATCTCATACATGCATTCAAAGTAGCACACGTTTTAAACTCACCATCAGATTTAATATACACTGCATCCCAATATTCCTCGCTCTCGTGTCCCTGATGCTCAGCAGTAAATGGTCTCATAAAGACAACCTTCCCTGCCGGGCATAGGGGCTTTGAGTCCAAGTCCTCTTGATGGAGCTGAGACTTGGCAAGATACTGCTTGAGAATTTGCAGGATGTCTGGACCAAGGCTTTCAAAGGATGCGAATGTCTTTGGCGCAGAAGAGGGGTCACACCGTCGGTCGAGAATATGGTCAAACAGTATTGATAGCTTAGGACGCTTGCATCGGCATAGGGCTGACACCATATCGTCAACTAGATCCTGCACAGTCTTCAAACTGAGCCTTGATACAACATCATAACCGACAACAATCGATGTACAGTATGATTGGGCTATGATAGAAAGCTCTGGGCTCAAAAGACCTCCAGGGGGACTGAAGGCATAGCATTTGAGCAAAGGAAAATACTGCTTCAGCTTGAATGACAGCATTGTTGCAACAGCAGCTCCAAGCGAATGACCGGTTACAACCACTCCCCAATTTGAATTTGCAAGTCTATTCCTGAACAAGATTTCTCTCGCTCTACGATATGGACATGAGTTGGAATCGTTCTCATCACTGCGAACAGGTTTGGAGCAAGCTTCAATGTCAAGAGTGCCCCCACTCCTGGGGGTATCTTGGGAGGAGCAACAACCAAGCATAGCACCAATTAGACCTTTGTCTTCCATGTCCTTGAGTATGGTCTTTGTAGATGCCAATATTCCACTATGTCCGAACAAAGTCACAAGAGATCCATCAGGGTTTGTAGGAATTTCCTCCCAAACCCAATCTGGCAGAATCGATCCCACGTCAACTGGGGCACTCAGCATGTCTGTCACCAGGTCTGCATACCCTACAGTTCCACGAATAGAAATCACTATACTTTTGGAGATTTTATCCAATACGATCATATATGGCAACAATCCAAAGCTGCTAGAAACGAAACTTGATAATGCAATATCTTCTGTTGGTATACCAGTTAGCCTGCAGATGGCATCGGTATTTTGCATCCTGACTCTCTGATCCAGAGACAAGGTTGTGCTGAATGGTGCACAGAACCGCGAGTCCAGAAAAGAATTGATCCAGTTTGCCATCGTATTCGATCCTTTAGCACGATGCCATAATTTATTTTGGAGGCCATATGCCCCTTCAGCAAAAGGAAGATAATGCAAGGCCTCTTCCAGAATTTTATTGGGAACATGCTGCCACCTGGATTGCTGCATGTAAATCTGGGCGGCCTCAATATTAGACACTCTGGGCGAAAATTCATATGAGCTCAAGTCTACTGGAGTCACAATTCTTCTCTCGAGTCTTTTGATTCGCATTTGTTTGGATTGATATCCTGTTTTTGTTTCCATCAAGGTTCTGTCGCCCGACTGATCATTAATCTCAAAGGAATGAGATGTGCCTAGTCTAGGAAGACTCTGCAGTATATGTAAAGATGGCAGAGGATCCATGGATGGGGATGGATAACTGTCATTCGATTCTTCTTGGAAGTTTGAATTTGAATCCAGAGCATCAAACAGCGAGGATGCATCGTCGGATGATTTCCCAAACTCTCTTGCTTCTTCTCCATCTGGCTTCTCTTCATCCATAGATACTTGCAATTCTTCAGTATCGAGACGATATCGAGTAACTGCATCAAAAAACCTAGACATGCGAGATTTTTCCTTGGTCGTGACAGGTTTGAATCCTTTTGCTTCCAGTTTGTTTTGAATGTAAGTGATCCGTCTCCACCGCATTCGCTCTGACGCCAAATAAGCACCTAAAATTCGATCAGTCAAATCCATGTCAATTCCTCCAAATAGTTTGTGCAAGACATTTCCAATTTCTTCGGAAGCAGTTAATCCGGTGTCCGTTGTTTTTGCCACATGGCTGCTCCAGCAAAGCAGCCTACTAATTTCCTCGATTGTCTGTGCCCAGGAGTCGGCAGAGGCATAATCCGGGCATGCATTAAACGCCAAGAGAAACAGTAGCAATGTCAATCCAATCATCGCCCAGGAGGTATAGATAGCTGCTGTGAAAATACCCTTTTGGTTTCCAGGACCAGGGAGCCTCACGAAAATATCCCATTGTTCACATGTGCTGTTGTAGACGGCTGAACATGACTCTTGATCCAAGCAATGACTCCATGGTGTGCCATAATATGGACGCTCATAATCGTAGGGAATTGACAAACTGTCGAGAAGGAATCTAAATGAATTTCGCAATGCATCTGGGAGATATTCTGGCTGCAATGCCCGAGTGACAGCCGTGGTTAGATTTACACGAGTTTCCAAGATCTCTTGCACATCAGGATTCAAAACGGCAAAGCAAGATGAAAAGTCCTCATCAAAGTTAAAGCTTGGATACAGTGTCGGATCGTATGCAACGGAAGCCCACTGTCCTGCGCTTGATAACCATTCCCCATTGCACATGTCGATCAATTCCTCCTGATACAACAGCTTGACGCAATCATCGGTCAACACTACACCTGTGCCTGACAGATCTTCAAGGCATACGCCTGGAACATAGTTCTCGATTGCAGTGCAAGGAGTTTTGCTCCAGCATGAGTCAGCCACCTTTGGGCTGTTGGCCAAATACGTTCCATAAGAAGTGAAGCCAATTGTGCAGAAAAGAAATATGATCATCAGGTACAACAGGGGCCTCATAAGCCACCTTTTCTTCTCCTCAAATGGCCCTCCTCTCCATCCAACCCAGCTCAGGGCTCGGTCCAAGATAAGACTGGCCCCTTGGAAACACAGAATAGAAATGACGGTTATATCCACTTCTATTTTAACATTGCAGATATAGTCCCCACTCTCTATGACGGTGACCAGGATTATAAGTGGTACTAAGAGGCACGCATGAAATATTGTCAGGAAGAAAGCCAGAACAGGAAGGGTGTCTGCAGTACAAAGACAATGGCAATTATCAGGAATACTGCTCATGAAATAAATTAAATATAAAAATACATCAAAAGCATGGGATAGGAGGCTAGATGCCTCGCATATCCTGCGTCCGTTGGTAAACCATTTTGAATACCTCACCTGTCGAAGCTTTCCAACGACGTCCAAATAGCTGGACCTGTGGCATGCTTGGATGATAAAAACCTATAATTAATATATAAAGATTTCTGCGCCCCACAGAATTCAAATTAGTGCCCAATATCACCCTGGTATCTGTACAGAGATTTTCAGTCCCGCGTATCGATATCCGTGCGATTCCGCATACGTGTATCAAATTTAGGAAAGTATCCTTTTGAATGCAATCTTTATCAAACCTACAACCCATCGTACCCTTGAATGCAATAATGGCTTAAAATTCATACGACTTTTTCGCTGGGGGGGTCAGCGACACTTTGACTCCGTTGCCCTTGACGAACCAGTCGCCTGTTGGAATTTCCAACACTTTCTTCGCTACTACGTCATTCTCGAATTGCAATTCAATCTTTTTAATGAATTCAAGGCCAGAATTAGCGACGTTGGATGATATCATGATCTACCCTGATCGATCAAGGCCCCAGGGCCTGCCCTACGCAGGGTCATCCGGATCGATCCGCGGATGATCCCCCATGAGGTATGTGATCAAATGAGGGACAGGCATGCATGCCCATTTCTGTTGGAGTACGTACTCACTGGTAATAAAAAATCTCATCCCGAGTTGAATAAAAGTTCCATTCATAGATAACCAAATAATAAGAATCTTGGTGCATATGGTAACAATATTTTGAAATCATCTCTACCGTAGAGCAATTCTTGTCCTGTCGACGCAAAAGGCAAAGGCTCCATCTTAAAAATTGGACAAAGCAATGGCAGTTGCCACAAGTAATTATCTTAAATCAGGGATAATCCTTCAGAGTTTGCACGTTCACCGGATTTCAACTTGTCATAAAATGCATGAGTCTCTTTGATAACATTCAAAGCAAACTGCTTGTCCAGACACTTGCTGTCATACCCAAAGGCATTAGCAGGTTTTCCATCTGGAATCTTGTAGTCTCTAAACCACTCCATGATCTTTTGCAGCTCCCCGGGGAATTCGCGCTCCACATCTTCCACATCATTCATCTTGGATGCCTTTGGGTCATCTTCCCTGATGACGATAACTTTCCAGTCCACCTCTCCATCGTCAAGCATGGCGTAGACTCCCAGGGGCTTCACTTTGTAGATACCACCCATTTCGCACACTGCAGAGCCGATTTCAACAACATCCACCGGATCATTGTCTCCCTGCACATGGAATATGTCGAAACAAGGCTCATATTAGTCTGAGAACAAACAAACAAGGACAAAGCATTATGTTCTTTCTTTAAACTCATGCTGGCCCTCAAAATTGCAGAATGCCAAAAGGTCATCACATAAACATCAGCATAAATGTGTGTGTGTTGGGCAGTTCTTTCATTGGACCGACAGCACCGCAAGTCAAAGAAGAACAGATACTGTCCAGCACAACGCACCCCTGCCTGCAGAGTACCATCCACATGCCCAGGATCCTCCCACGTCTGTGGCAACATTCCATAGTTCCAGTTAATATTATAAGGATAAAATCTAAGCTTCCCCTTCTTCGTATCTTGCTTAATAGGCGTTCTTATCTCATCGGTCGCTAGTTCCATCTTGGCAGCTGTTTCTTTAGGAATCTCACACAAAAAGTTCAGCATGCCCTCTCCTGCGTACAAGGGAACATCGTGCCAAGACGAAACAAGCGTATCTTTTGAATAGTGAAACACTCTAAACTCAAAAGAGTCGGTATCACCCTGCACAATATTCGCTTAAACGCTGTCATTACTACACCAGTTGATAGTCATCGCACCCACCAAACCAAACCAGACAGAAGATGGGCCGATTACAGATATGATACATTCATCCTGATACTAAACAATTAATCTCGATTGATATGCAATTAAGGGGCATAAAATCATGAATAATAATCCCATCCAACTACGAACAAGCCGTCTTATCCTCCCTGCCTCCTCGACAATTTCAAGCAACTTTTGTGTCGACTCCATTGACATTCAGCATGCTCTGTTCCTTACCTTTGTCTTTGACATGTATTCATCCTGCACCGATGAAGCAACTGTTCGAAGGCCTAACGCCAAAGACTGCGCAGAGTACCTAGAGGATCGAGCCAAGCATGGCCCACTTTGGAACACAGCTGGCCTAAGGAAACGAGTTGCGATCGCTGCAGCCATTGTACACAGCTCAGATTGCAAACTAAAAGACAATTTCAGTAATAAATAGTGACCACTTTGGTACACATTTCCTCGCTTTCATGGCCCCTGGGTGTGATATGGATGCACTGCATCGATGTGCCCGACGTCGGCCTGGGTCGCACCGGTACCGGTGCGAAATGGTACCATTTGTTCACAGATCGATCTCTATAGAGTCAAATTAAAGCCTGCTCAGGGAGTGATACAAGCATGAACCGGTACAATATCAAGCTATTCATCGATTGGAAATCTATAGAGAAGTACAATCCATAGCCAATCGCAGTCTGTCCTGTCTAAACACCATGACAATGTGTCCAACAAGGGCACGCATCTTTTTGCTCTTAGAGAGGGATCCAGTCCAGCTTGAGTGGATATCTTGCGAGCCCAAATTGAACGATGTGGAAGGCGTTTATCAATCATAAATCAATCTTTGATCCCAGGAATCAAAATCGACGGTACGTTTCAGCACCATCGACCTTGCATACATTCACGAGTGACACTAATCAGGCCTGATACTGGTACTGGTACTGGTACTGGTACACACACAGTCACAACACAGCACCATATAACTGTGTCACAGTAACTAATACTTTCCATACATTTCTGTTTAGTCTTCTGATCCATAGTAATGCTGTTTGGGACTTTGTGCTTCCGGTCAAATTCACCAAAGTAAACTAGTACTTGATGAAGTATACACCATCTTCATGTAGATCTGTACAGATCCAGAACTTATTTCATGTAGATCTTAAGCCGCTTGAGCATTGATGCTGGCTGTTACCCTACGCCACCGGTGGCGGGCACCAGAGCCAAATTTTCAGGTAAATAATCGTCATTGGGCAATATCTCGCTGTCTATGGAGAATATTTTTATTCTGACTTCAGATTTGGATTTCATGGATCATGAAGTATGTTGTGCGTTTTTAAAATCATCGAAATTGGCCAAGTGCATGGATACTACTGGGCAAAATACCAGAGAATTCTCTCATTCGAATGACGTTGCGGCGTACGTTCGACAGCACGAGGAGCACACGTCACCACGAAACATGCGCAAAGTCTCAATTATCGAAGATTTCCACTTCGGATCCTGATGCAATTGTAATTTTACAGAATTTTGATGATCGATAAGAAAGCAGAGCGTTGTCTGAATCTTGTAGAATTGTTCTTGACCCGACTTTGTCCGCGTGCTGGAAACTGTCTTGTGACCCTCACGATAACGTAGGGGTTCGAGGCCGATTTTTTTGTCGGAATAAGATTTTTTTTGGAATGCTAAGCATTTAATTCAATTTTAAAACCGAAAAATATACTGAAGATAAGAATGCGAGTGTCTGATGTGTTGATGCTTGTCAGCCTGCCATTGTTGCTGCTGTGGCTGCTGGTGGCAAGGCTGGTGTCGATGCTTGTTCCGTTGCTGGTGGTTCCGAGCGTTCTCACGGCGAAGAAATTTTATTGGTGCATTCCAATGGCCGAGGATATATGGAGGGAGCAGGGATCCATGCTGAAAGGTTTTCTAATGAGGATGGGTTTTGAAGCCACATACTGTATGAATGTGTATAGGAGGTTCCTTACCATTCCTCTAAGGAAAAGCTTGCCAGATGTGTACATCTTGGGGTTCCCAAAATGCGGGACGACTGCAATGGCTTCGTACTTGATGAAGCATCCTGCTGTCAGGGGTCTGGATGGGTTGAAATGGGATGCTACTCTAAGCAAAGAGACACATTTTTTCAATGGGATTCTTGGGAGATCTACGACCGGGTCAAAAAGGTTGTATCAGTCATTCTTCCCATCTATTGTGGAGCGATGGTGGTGTGAGAGGATACAAGGGCATGGTAAAATGATTTGTATGGACGCTTGTCCTCTCAATGCCTGTCTTCCATACACTGCGGAGAGGATAAAGGTGTGGACTCCAGATGCCAAAATCATATTCATGCTCCGGGATCCGGTAGATGCGTCATTCTCTGGAGAAGTCATGCTAACGAATGCCGGTATGAAGCTTGATTGGACTCTGTCGGAGGAGACGGAGACTGCGAAGCACCCCCAGATTGAAGATAATCCAAAGACTGAGCAATACTGGGATCAGTTGAAGGGACTGAAGATGGAAGATCCGCTGCCTCAGGATTTGCCAGAAAAAATTTACACTGATCCAAGCTCAGTACTCTACTTTTCTAAATTTTCTGAGCGTATCAAACCGTTTGTGGAGAGGTTTCCCAGAGAAAATATCGAGTTTGTTGACCTTAGTATGCTGAGGGATGACCAGGTGGAGAGCACAGTGGATAATATGCTGAAATTCATCGGTGCCGATCCAAGAAAATACACATTTGAAAAAGTATCAATGTGGAGCGGGGAAAGGAAAGGTCGTCAGGTTGACCCTGATTTGAGAGCAAAGATGAATGACTACTTTTTGCCTTATAACAGGGAATTGTATGACATGACTGGACTGGATTTGGACTGGGCCAGGGATGGGCATCCCTCCAACGTATGATGTTGCTGTTGCTGTATATGCACAAATTGATCGAATAATTCATGCATTTCTGCTTCATGTCTTGACATGATATTCACTACACCAGTTGGCATTTCATATTCCAATTTTTGTTTTTCCCCGTATGTAATAGATCGCTTCATTTAGTTCTACTTGTTGACATAACGGATAATAATCATACAGTGAGTTGAAATCGGGATTGATCGACGCAATGCACTTCTGAGACGACAAATATGCTAACAGAAGGCTTTGACATGCACTTGGAGAGAGTGCTACCATTGCCACGTTTTGTGCAATTCATGGGAACCAATCGCCGATTATACAATAAATTTGTCAAGCAAAATAGAAATGTTGGGAGATCTAGTACGCGATTCGCATCTCAAGACGAAAATGCATCTGTTGACGACCCTGTCAACAAACGCATGTTGGAGAGCGCATTGTTTGAATATATTACGGACCATATTCGAGAGCCCAATGTACTCAAGGATTTGAGACGTGATACCAAAGAGAGATATCCGAGAGCAGCCAAAATGGCTGTAGGGCCAGAGCAGGGGGCATTTTTGCGCTGGTTGGTAGAAACCACTGTGGTTTCCAGGGCCATTGAGGTGGGAGTATTCACTGGGTACTCTTCCATATGCATTGCCCTAGGTTTGCAGGAGTCGACATCGAGAGATGGAAGAATTCTGATTGCATTAGACAGGGACGAGGAGGCACTCCAGATGGCACAGGAATACTGGTGCAAGGCTGGAGTGGATCACCTGATTCAGTCATATTGTGGACCAGCCCTTGAGTCATTGGATCGACTTGTAATGGATGAGGGACTGGCATCCTTTGACTTTGCATTTATCGACGCAAACAAACGCTCCTACATGGAATATTATGAAAAAATGTTACAGGTAGGCGAAAGACTGGACATCATCGTCATTCTTTTTTCAATGTCTTGTTGCCAGGTACTACCATCACCCAGCCAATTTTTCTCTCTCACAACACTGGTTGTTCCAATGTGTGTTGTAGTTAATAAAAGTAGGAGGGATAATAGTTATAGATAATGTATTGTGGTACGGTAGAGTAGCAGACAAGAATGCTGATGACAGGACTACATTAGCTATCAAGGAATTGAATGATTTTATTGCTAATGATCCCAGAGTAAGCATGACCCTGCTGCCTATAGGCGACGGCCTCATTCTTTGCAGAAAACTAGACGGTGGAAAACAATAATTCGTTTGAAGATAGTGCTTTTTCATATCCCGCGTTTTTTTCGTATATTCAACAAGGGATCTATTACAATTTACGTCTTGGCATTTGTTATCGAAATCGAGTTGCTAATTGATGCAATCTTTGCTATCATTTCTCCCCTATCTGAGCGAGAATGGTAGTTCAGTACAAATGGAAGGCGTGCAATCATCTGATTAATATCGGCATTGAAGACATCTTGTCCAATAAATTGAATATGACTCGAGAGCCTCCAGTGATCATCATTAGCTTGAGAGGCCTTTGGCAACATTCTGCTATTGATGGCATATTCAAATGCCCCTTGTTCCCAAACCCTATTGGTCCGTCCAACTTTATCTTGCGTCCATAAATACATGAGAAACATTTTTGTCCAGTCTGATGACCTGGCAATGAAACTTCCAGTGTTGCTCCAGCCATTAGGATCTATACCAACAAGCATGTCAATGACTGGATTAATAATGCTTTCTAGTCGCTGCTCCATATTCAAAATCACCGTGTCTACGTCTACAGTCCATACGAAGTCAAAAGAAGAGAGCAGCTTCAGCACGGAAGAATACTTCAACCATGCTGGGTGCCTCGATGAACCACTCGGGGCTCTATCTACAACATGGAATGAGTATCCATGCTTTTCAGCATAAAGACGCTTGTTTAGAATTGAGAGTTTGGCATATTCTTGATCATCATAGCCAATGGCAACCATCAAAATAGCAATTTTATATGGCTTTCGAATGGAAGCCAGTGCCACTGTTTCTTTTCTAAATTCATAGCAAGCACTCCTTCTGACAGTCGCCATGCAGTCTTGAGATTGCAACAGCCCTGCAAAGTCGTTCATACGATTCACAATATTATCAAACGATAATCCATTCTCAGGCACAAAAATAGAGTCGTAGTCTTTGAGTGCTGGGCACAGTTCTTCAGCATCGTAAGTCCTCTTTAATGTTTCCCATTGAAATCTTTCACATTTCAGAGCTTCGAATATTCTTGCACCTGTCAATATTTCCTTCGAACCTTGAAGAGACTGAAATTTCCGCTGTTTAGATTCATCTGGAGAAATTTTCAGTACGGCAGATATTATTTCAAGATGATACTGCTCTTGCTTCTTGCTATCTGCCAAGCTCTCTTTGATTTGGTTTTCACAACTCTCTCCTCCTATACTGTATCTTATGCTTCCTCCATCAACATTGAATAAGAAAAATATGATATTAATTAACAACTAGAGAGGCAGTAAAATCCAGTTATACTTGCTTTTCATGCACGATTCCCAAAATTTTTTGCCTGCAGGCCGAACTGGGCTCTCCATTCCCTTTACCAAAGGTAGACTCATTCCTCAGGATTACGCTCGAATCTCGACTGAAATTGAAAAACACAAACCAAAGAAGTATTATTTATGAAAGAAATCATCTATTTAGCAGCTCTTGTGCTTCAACGTTCCGAACTGATGCGTTGACCACGGAGTTTTACGTTGACCTTCCCGCAGCTGGCGAAACAAAAATCCTGCGCTCTTCAAAGAGGAAATTTTCAGTCCTATTCTATCAACTTTAATTACATATTTCAATCTCATTCGATCCATCAAACATGCTTATGATGCTGTATTGATCCAGATCCCCTGTATGTCCTGGATTCAAAGTACTAGTGTAGTACTGTGCGTGTGCCTGTACTAGAACTGCAATATATTCAATGCCTCCCGTCCAAGGAGGCAAACTGATGCATGAGATAGAACATCTGCTATTGCATAACATTACTCTTTTGAAGCCTGCTACCAGTCGTATTGGCACGCCATCACGAATGGAAGCAAGCTCTTGGTTTCACCATGTTACAACATTGTTGCCCGAGCATTCCCCATTCATTGCCTTTTTTCCTCTGCGGCGAAAGCCCCTACATGTACCAAAACTCCCCATTCAAAGAGGTGCTTGATCGGGTCCTTGGAAGATCCAGACCACTTTGGAGAGGTTCAAAAGATTCCCAGGCATCGAAGGAATCACAGAGAAACGGGATGATTAGAGTTGTCATTAAGGTTTAATATGAGACTAATATATACCTGATTTTCTATCGTAGAGGTATATTGCTGGGGAATTTATCCTGGAGAGGCGACGAAGGGTTAGGGTAACTCCAATCGAACCTGGGTCAGCATGAAGGTGCGTTGTATGCTTTGAGGACCACGATGACGGTTTCAATGATGCATAATATGTATCATTAGTCAATATTAAAGTCAATGGAATGCGTAAACATGACTAGTATAGTCCTCATGCCAGTGCCAGGTGTCTCACCTCAGACTCCATGCGCCTTTGCTACAGGTTCCTAAAATCACCATTGATCCCAAATCGCTTAAAAGAGGCTTCTGGAATAATACATGGAAGAATTGGGGTACGTTTTGAATATCAATGTGGGCGGATTTATCCATCGACGATTGTGCGGAGGAGCCTTCACTCTTTGTTTGTTTGAGGCTATTTACAAATAGAGGGTTCTTTCCAATTTCATTTTTTCTAATTGCAATCTTGCTGTAGCATCTTATTAGACATGTCTAGCACATATACTCTTCGTCTCTAATAATAATATTGCCCCTACAGGATATATTCTTTCCGCCTTTTTGTTCTTGTATGCAATCGAAGCTGGTTATTTTTCAGGGTTGCTGTTTGCATCCAAGAGGATCAGAGAACAGACGTATAGAGGTAGGTGGCGGCAACACCTTGCTGTGTATTCATCCAAACTCACTGGATTGTTTTTTTTTAAGCTCTTTCATTTTCTACGCTCCTTCTCTCCCGTCGGTCAAGTCGACTGGAAATGTATTTGTTGAAAGATAATAATATTAGTGATGTGCACATGGCCGCAGCTCTTCCTTCTCAATACTTTGGAAACTTTTTGAGAGAAGCCAACGTCTACTCGTTCCCATTTGGGCAAGATATCTACTTCAACCCTCCTGAAGGCTGTGTCGAAGATGAAGTGACCAGGAATGTGCAGGGAGTAGAGATTACAGAACCAAATGGTGTGCAGACTTGTACACCAAAAAAGGGCGGTGAACTTGCCTGGGTGCTTTTCCCATGGGTCAAACAGACCAATGCAGCAGGGAGATATCCGGGATGTGCTGTAACAAATGATACTGTAATCACGCAGGAGGCGAGTCCAGCATTCACGGGAGAGGGCACTGCAGCGACCCAGGCCGTGGTTTGCCAGAATTTTGTCCCTGCTGAGAATGCAACTTCTCTGTAGACCACTAGTATTGTTGTTGTTGATGATGGTGATTTGCATCGCTATCATGTACTTTGTTCTTGCATTTTCTCTTTTAATGCAAGCGATTAATTAGATTACAAATAATAAATACTCGTATGTAATACATAAAACCATACTGCAACAAGAGGGAAGAGGTTCTATTCCATTCTACCTCCTGTTTGATTTGCCACAACATGCCTTGTACGACTTCCTAAACAGAGGACATCGCGTGCTACGACCCACCGTTTGCCCTGCCAGCCCGCATGGCTGTCCACTTCGGTTCATTGCATCTATTGGAATCGCAATGGAGCCGGTCGAAGATGATCCACCCCCTGAAGAATATGAATGTCCAGAAGTCGCTTTGAACGATTTCCATGTCCCAACAACTTGCTCCAATTCCTGCATACTTTTAGGCATCGGCTTTCCAGTTTTTCTATACTCAGACAGTTGCTGAGTCATGCGTTTTGTCCATAAATACCTAGCAATGCAGTCGTCCACCTGCTCCGTGCTACAACCAACCACCTGGGCCACCTCAGCACGCCTCTGAAACCCCAATTTTTCGATCTCCAACTTTTCTTCGCCTGTCAATTGATTGAAGATTTTCTCAAACAACAATAGAGATCCTTGTGCCGCTGGATCTGATGCATTAGAAGTACCAAATGCAGAGCCAGTCATGCCACCCAACCGTCTTGCCATTTTCAAACTATCCACGTACGAATCCACCGTCAGCTCTTCCAGGCCTTCACTCGACCCTCCCGGTAATTTGGACTTTATCCACTGAGGTATCCAGCCACCGCTACTTGATTCAGACTCAGAATTATAATGATTTCCTTCAGATTTTGAATACTGTCGTATCGACACATATCGATCTACGGCCTGAATACCACCCATTCCGCATCGCACATCCCAACCATATTGGGTCGAAATGGTCCTCAGACGACCAACAATCTCCAAAGCTTGACGGTACCTCGTCATAACCCACCCAAAGTGTATAATAATAGTAATAATAATGTTGTCGCCACTGTGCAAGTACAAACATAAGAGTCGGGCTGGATTTTATTCATCACTGAGTCAGTGATGATCTCATTTCACATTGACCATTTCTCATAAGAATATGGACAACACATGTTGTTGGCTGTAGTTTTATGAATTCAAAATGTACAGTTATTAATTAATCACTGTTGATGTTGTAGATGCTTGATTTTGAGGTGCATTGTTGAGTTTGAAATTTCAAAATTCGGTTTCGGTAACAAAGACTCTACTCGTGGTCCGTATGACGGGGAACGAGTGCAGCGCAAATGCTGCTGGAAGTACGAAACATATAGCGTTGGAGAGAAAAGGAGATACGTGGCGTTCTATTCCAGTGACGGTTCCAGACAATGGTACAGTGGTGGTGCAAGGAGACATCAACTGTGAGTATTTCGTTCGGACCGGAAACAAGAAAATTAAATACGCAAGTTTTGTTCGAAATCAATATAAGGCTGCTAATAAAATGTGATCGGGAAGATTGGAAACGGAGGAGGAGAGAAAAGAACGGGAAAGGGAACAGAGGAAGAGAAGAGAGCAGGAGGACCAAAGGAGGTGGGACAAGAGGGATCCGGGCCGTACACTGACAAAGGAACAGCACAAACAGATCGTGAAGAAAAAGAAGCAATGGCTAAAAGGGGGAGGGCAGAGGCGAAACGTGAGATGGGTATGGCACCAATGACTGCATTCTTTAAGCCGGTTCTAAAAGAAGAACAACAAGGGCAGGAGGAAGCCGAGGCGGTTGTAGAAGCGAAAAAAGATGTGGTGACTGACAAGTCTACAAAGCAAGAGGAAAAAAAGGCTGATACAGAAACGAACGATGCCAACGAAAAGGATTTTGTTTTGGCAATGGGAGAGAGGTGTATCTTCGTCTTGCCTTCATAAACAAGGAGGAGATTGATACTATGAAGAAGGCTGAAGCCATGGCTTTTATTAGAGAAAAGGGAATGATTGGGCCGGTGGAAATAGAAGAAATGACTGATGAGAATGTTGCCAAGCTCAATTTGGTAGAGTTTAGTAATACGTTGTATGGTCATACGAAGAGGGCAGCAGGCAAACAAGTTACAGTGAACGAGTTTAGGGAACTGAAGGAAGTGTTGGAGGAAGCACAAGGACAGGTAGATGTAAAATATCTCACATTGCAAAACAGGAATGCTAGCGAGAACAACGCATGGACTCCGGAGCGAGTCGAAAAGGTTGTTGAAGCAGTCGAAAAGGCAAGAATGGTCTTGGAGAAGCATGAAAGAAAAACTGGGCACTTTTCAAAAGCGGCAGAATCTCTCAATGGTACGTACAATGGAAAACAAAACCCTTTTGGCAGAATGACCAAGTATAAGGTGAGGTATGTATACAACAACAGGGATACGATTTGCAATTTAAGCGAGGCAACGGCTCAACGGGTGGGACGTGGCAGGCCTTGTATTCTTCCCAAATGGTGCCTTGACAAGTTGAAAGCCTTTGCGAATGCGACTGTGCGAGGGAATACACGGCCCGAATGGTTTTATATCAAAACAACTTTCGAGAGAATCATACGGGAATGCAATGAGGAGGCGAGCTTTGCCGAGAAGTGTGTAAATCCTTCCAGGTATTTACGCAAGTTGTAAACCCAAACAAGGTGGTGAAGCTCCTTCCCAGGAGACAAAGCAATGTTGACTGCAATTCATTATTGAGTGAGAAGACTTTTGGTTTTGAGCTGATAATTCAAAATCACCTTATATAAGGTCGAGTATGCAAATGTAACAATTAAATTACGAAAGACAACGCAGTACACATGTTTATTCTGAATAATAACACAATTCATCAGGTACATGAAAATATTCACTCTCTTGAAGGCCTCCAACCCATGGACACGGCTTCTTCTTCGGAACAAAACCATCTCTCTCCTTTTGATTCCGTTATCTTCACTTGATCATAAAACTTTCCATCAGGAAGATGGTATATCTTCTCCCCACTAGACGAGATATTCCCCTTGATATCACAGCCTGCCTTGTTACTATCAGGGCTTTTATCAGCAGGGCTCTGCCCATCTCCACCCCTTCCATACGTCTGCCTCCAGACCCAAGGCTCCATAAATTCCCCTGACCAAATACCTAGATTTTGACTCCTCGCATAGTCCTCTTGAGGCACAAAAATTGTGGTGAATCGGCGATATGCCATGGCCTGACCCGACCGGACCATCCAAGCATTCAACGACTTGGCAGGCTCCACAGATGACACGCCTTGTCCCTTTCCATCGATCGAACAGTACCCCAGAGACCTCCCAAACCTATCCTCTCTATCTATAGTACATACTATCCTGCTACCATTAATCTTCTTCGACAAGTGGTTCCTTGACTCTACGCCACATGCACACGGTGCCCCTGACGAATCGTAACACGTTTGCCTCATTTCCGGCGCATCAATAGCCTCCAATCGAATACTAGTATCTTTAATCTCTAATGAGTCTCCATCTATCACCCTTGGATAGCCCTTTATCAGCCTAGCTGGAGCTGCAGCAGCTCCAGGTGACAGAGTAGCAAAGACGCTCATTGACACCGCAATCCACAAGGCACTCATTTTCTTTTCTTATTCTTAGAGTGTTTGTCTGTGAATAGAACCTTAGCAAAGCAGTCAAAAATAAAAATGTTTACTTTATCAATAATAAAAGACTAGTGTGCTACCAAATATATAGAATGTTGACTCAACAGTTGCACATTGACGTGCAATATTGCAACTCCTTGCAAGGATATGCAATTGCATACATGCAATTGCATACGTGATCAGATCACAATCATCTATGCCGCACCAGCAAAATACAAGTGTGGCGTTTTGGTAAAGATTGTTAAGATGAGAGTCCACTATACTTCAAGATCTAAACACTCGAGCAAACATGCGGTGATCGGCTGCTCTAGCATCTAGGGTGCTTGGCTTTGAAAAGTCATCTGTGTGACGGAGCAAATAGTCCCTTTGCTCTTCCATTCGCGAGACATTCACATTATCCCGGTGATGCGTCGCCATACCCTTTTCATAGTGCTTTTGCGGTATCCTAGAGCCAATTTGGACTTTTCTATCGATCGCCTCTGGCCATGGCGTGAAAGCAAACTTGGCAATGAAGCCTTCATCTGAAAATCTGTCTACACGAAATTCGGCACGATGCAGCCCGTTAAGGTATTCCATGCTATCAAACGAATGTATCATTCTGGAATAATACCAATTTTCACCACTGGAAGCATTAAAATGGTCACCAGGCACGTGAAACACCTCGTGGGTCAAGGGCGCAACTGTGTACGATGAACGTTGCTGCAGCAACGGCACACTGTCCACCAAGGGCTGGGAATCGTCTCCTACCATAACATACGACCGGAATCGAAATGCCGATGGCATGCTCTCGTGCATCAGCAATGTAGATAAATCATCATGAACCAAGAACTCCGTTGTTGTCAGGAATATTTTCCATGAATCAGGGAACAGTTTTTCATTGGTCATAAAATCGGTCCTAAATTTCACAAAGTCAAAATTGCTTCCCCAGTGATACACTTTCCAGCCTTCTGGTGCTCTATTGCGAATTATATCCACGCTCCTATCAGTCGAGTTAAAATTAACCAGCAGCGCCTCGTCAAACATGTGCCGGTGCTGGTCAATCCAAAAGGGCATCAGCAGTTCCTCGTTATAAAAATGGGAAAACAAAACAGCTTTGCGGCGCCTGGGGTCACGCCTGTTTCCCATAATACGTCTATTATACCAGTACAATGCGATGAATACAACTACACAAGCAAGGACCGCAAATTTGACGCGCGCGCCTTTGAGGAGCCTGCTTGGACGACTTCCGCCGTCCGGACTCCAGAATTGTGACAGCCATTTCTGGATGGAAGGAACAAATCCTTGCGCTTGCACTCTTATTCGGCCTGTCAGATTCTCCATCTTCGAATCGACCTTATGTACTCTCTCTCTGCTATCAGCTGGTCAAGCGCTAGTAGATTGACCAATGTTCTGAGATGAGCCCAGGCCTGGGCGGCATAGAGCCTTAGACTAGTGCAGATGTAAAGGAATGTATTCAAAACTAAAAATAATGCTTATATAATAACGCCACAAAAAAATCGACAGAAGTCGGGGGTGCCGTACGCACATAGCCATCTTCATTTCCTTTCTTGTTACACTTTGATTTCCTTCTTTGGTCCACTAGAGGTATGGAAGAGGCCCACCCTATCCCCTCCTAATCTCGCATCAAACAAATTATCCAATGGGAACCGTGTGATAAGGAGCTTTCCCAGAGTGTCTTAAGCAAGGCCACTTCTCTGTATGCATGCCATATGGTAGCCTTGGTTGCCACAGTCGAACGTGCTCCGCGGAATTCCGCCGAGTGGGCAATCGCCATCAGTGCTATTACTAGTAACAATAAAGGTAATAGAGTAACATGAATCCAATATAGAGCAATACAATTAAGATTGCACCATATGCTACACAGTTTGGCATTCGCGTTGTTAACACTCGCGCCTGGCCAGGCCATATGCATGTGGGTGACCGGCTGGCCTGCGCAGGCCTGGTCTACAGACCATGTACATGGCCATGTGGTTCGCCATGACCACCAGATTCGGATACAAATAGCCTTGGTTGGCACTAAAATGCACCTGGCACCTTCGTGGACCGGTCTAAGCACTAGGCCAAAACACCACATGATGCATCGTAAGCTTAAGCCTGATGGTTATTACGCACCAATATCGGTTGACACCACCGCGATGGTTAATTTGACTACAAGGACGAAAAGGATGGCGATCAAGCCTTATTTCGCAAAATTACGACAAATTAGAATATTGCATGTTCAACATGTTCAAGTATTCTATAGAATTTTAGTAGTGCTTCTGTGCAAAGGAATTGCTGAGACCTTTTTCGAGTTTGCACGGGAACTATACGTTGTATAAATCTTCTAGGGGGATGCAGGATTTTTGCATAGAATAGATATAGTAAATTGACTGTAACGTGTAGAGGAAGGTGTGATATCGCAAGATCCAGGTACATAGAAGATCTCCTGTGCTGCTAGTGCCAACAAGTGGGGGCCAACTCCGCTGCAAGAGAGAGAGAGAGAAAGAAGCTGCCATAGAGCGAGAGCGCATATGCCTGATGGGCTTTGAAACATAAAAAAAATACATGTTCTGGAAATCTGAGAACTTGGGAAGCGGGGCGTGTTCGCCCGTGCGGTTGATTTTATCGCTCATTCTGGTGTGGGCTGCAGCTGTCATCCTGACTCAGAGCCATGGGATCCACGTAATACCCGTGGTCATGAAGCGCGAAAATTTGGATAAATTGAAATTCATTGAGTATATACCTTCTGTCTTGGAGCAGAAATGGTTTGATGATAGGAATGTTCTTGAAACTGGCCCCTCAAAGATATGTCAGGGTCTTGAAGAACATGCAGGTGCCTTGTCTCGATGGGTCTCCATAACGGGCAGTAAATCGGGGTCTAGTACCCTCTTTCGACCTGACAATATAGCAAAGGATGATATATTCTCCAAGCTAGTGTATAGTTCTCAGACAACCAACAAGAAACACGTCAGAGTGATTGAGCCCTTGGTTGGGCATTTGAGGCACCCGCATGCTCTGCCACACTGTAAGCCAGCGAAGTCCGATGCAGTGCATGTTCAGAATCGGTCTTATATTGCGTTTGCAGGGATGGGCTCGTGGGAGCCGCAATTGTACCCGGGGAAGAGGTATTTATTTGATCTAGGGACAGCTGACTATGAGACCTCACTTGCATATATAATTGCTCAGTATGAGGAGCTGGGAATACATTTTGACAGGATTTGGGCATGGGAGGTTGCAGCAAAGCCTAAATATTGGGATACTGTTGCGGACATTGTCCAGGGAAAACTGCATTTTTACAATAAGCCTGTTTCCTCGGACGTCAAGTCCCCAGCCCACCCATTGCAGATTCTGAAGAGTATCTACAGAGCTGGCGACTTTGCTGTACGTTGAAATACTATTTTGCAAAACAATTACAACATTATTTTTCGTGTGTATTGAATTGCATATTAGACTACCAGGACTATGGTGGCATGTTATTTTTTCTTTCTGTCTGTAGGTTGTCAAACTGGACATTGACAACAGTGAGTTGGAAATGAGCATCATGGAGGAGGTTCGCAGGGATGATGAGCTCAAGAAAATAATTGGTGAGATGATGTTTGAGATGCATTACGATTCGAGAGACATGCGCAGATATTTCGGCAGTCCAAATATGTCATACATAAAGACTCTGGAGACCTTTCGGTCCTACAGGGAGATGGGGGTACCTCTCCATTATTGGCCTTGATCTATACATAGTTTTTTACGTTTATGTACATCCGATTTTAAGTCTTTTTAAAATACGTAGAATGGTCATCAATATGTATCAATTGTATATCGAGGCCATGAGATTTTTGAAAGTCGTTCCATGCTCTCTGCACTTCTGGATGTGACCTGATATCATCAAAAATCACGTAGCCATTTTCTGACACCAAATCGTACAAATTATCCAGCACGGAATAATACGAATCATAAAAATTCCCATCGATTCGAAGCACGGCGAGCACCTTTCCATTCTGTTGCAGATATTCTTTAAACTGTGGTGCTGTTTCTTGAAACAGCCCTTCATAAAAATGCACCGTATCGTTGGCCAATAAACCATACTTCCAAAAGTTAAACTTCACTTGGGTTTTATTCACAGCGAGATAATCATTATTGGCACCATAGCCTCCAGTTCCTGCATCCAATTTCCCAAAGGCATCAAAAACGTGCACCTGCCTGTCTGTAATACCCATCACCTCAAATAGACCGGCAGCATATATACAACTCCCTCCTCTCCAAACACCGAATTCAGCAAAGTCTCCTTTAACATTAGATGCTATGACGTCCAGTAATGTTTCCTTAATGTTGCGAATTCGAAGGTTTCCGACCATTGTGTGCCCGGTTTGTCCTGGCCAATCGTTCCCCCGAAATCTTCGATCATCGAGTTTAAAGTCATTTTCTGTGGTATTTTCATTCATTAATATGTTATTGTACAGGCTACCTGTTACTGCTTTCTCCAGCAGATCCAAATACATGTCAATTTCGTTGTTGCTACGTTTTAGCCCTGACTTCCCGAATGGAATTGATATTTTCTGACCGAACGAGCATGATGCAACGATTGTGAAACTAATAACTAATATGACTACTGTAGTAGTGACAAAAGCTGGACCGATTGGCTTGGGTACGACACTGTTCCAGTCCATGCCACCACTTGTTAAAAATTCCGAGTCGCAGCGAGCCCAGGCCTCATGGCAGCATCTACTGCTGTAGTTTCCTACTATTGAAGAGGTAAAAAAAGATTTTGATTTGCAAAATGTATCAGAGACAAAAGGTTCTGGTGGGTAAATGCCCTCGGAGATCCGTTCTCTTGGATTGCAACCTTTTACCAGCTTGTCTGCAGACTGCAGGCCAGGTGTACAGAGTCTCGGGATATTCTGGTATTAACGGCAATCCGAGCGGCTGTTGTAGTCCATGATCAAGAATGTTAACCCAAAGGTTATCGTCTTGATCCACATCCCCAACTCTGGGAGTGAGAATGAAACAATGTCACTGGCCCTTTTGGATGAGATACAACAGAGGACTGCACTCGCAGCCAGATCGCTAGATACAAGCACAAAAGAAAATAAACATGGAAATGTCGTCCAAAAAGTTTCCAACAAGGGAAGTGGATGCGGCTGGCACAAAAAGGGTTCATCACGAATCAGCAGTAAGGAACAAAAGAAACAGAGGGTTACCAACGAATTCCTTTGGTTCATTTTCGAAAGTGAGAACCGCCCAGCTAGCTAGCCTGCCTGCCTGCAGGCAGCAAAGCAGGAAAAAGAACGAATTATACCAACATGTGTTTGGGTAAATAGAAGTTTACATCTTAATACTTTCCACAATTTTCACTCAACCTTGAAATTGATCCGATTCGCTCCACGAACTTGCAGGGTGGAACCGAGTGATCGAGTGCAAGTTCAACTACAAGAAATTAGTTCTTGGCTTCCAAGCTTGGCTTAAGCCGACGTGGCACAGGGATGGTGCGACGTCAGCAACTGGACTTGGTGGTGCACCGTACCAGACGACCCGCATACTCAAAACAATTAAAAAGATATAATAGACAGAGAGAAATTTGCGACTCGATTAAAATCATCCGTCTTATCGACTGACAAGGGATACATACCGAGACAACATTCTCACACGACAGCAGGTCCTGTTTCAGACCAGCGTCGGCTTGGCCGCTTGCTGGATGCACACATTTTGGAAACGTTCTGCAATGCCGAGCCAGAACACTCTTGTTGACCACCTTGTATCTAGTAGAACGATAAAATCTCCAGTTGTGGAAAAGGTGTTTCGGAGAATTGACAGGAAACTGTTTTGTCCTGCTGACCTGCCAGCATCCTATGCATACCAGGACAGTCCGGCAGGCATTGGATGCAACCAGACCATATCCGCACCCCACATGCACGCAACATGTATGGAACTATGCAAAGAGTATATAGAAAAAGGGGGAGACGAGAAGCGAGTGCTTGATGTGGGGTCTGGAAGCGGGTACCTTACAGCTACGTTTGCTGCATTGCTAGTTGAACTGGGAAAGACTGGCAAAGTCTACGGCGTGGAGAAATATCCTGAGCTTGCGAAACAGTCTGTGAAAAACATTCAATCTGCGTGTCCAGATCTTATGCCGTACATCAATATAACGTCAGGGAACGTGTGGGAGGGGGTGGATGAAGGGGGCTTTGATGTCATTCACGTTGGTGCAGCTGCTGCCAAGCTGCCAGAGGTCCTGGTGACAGCACTGAACAAAGGAGGTAGAATGGTGATCCCTGTAGGGGGCCAAAATGATGTTCAGGTTATGCAGGTAGTTGATAGGCTAGAGGACGGGTCTATAAAAAAGCAAGATTTGATGGCTGTGCGCTATGTGCCACTCACAAGGCCAGGTGAAGATGATTTGTATCTATACTAACTTTGCCCTGTAACTCTTATGAATGTAACCTTAAAACTATCATACGCAATACCCAAAGTACAAAGAATACATCCACATGTACCTGTTTCTCTAGACAGACGTCCCATGTAACCCACATGAGGTACCAATAGTTCAGCTGTGGTTGGTGATCTCAGAGTAAATAAATTGAAAGCTAGTTAATGCCATGGTATCAATCTCGCAATGCGACCCAGTACACCAGCTGGGACGGATATGATTTCATTTTTATGAAATAGACAACAAGATTGATTTCAAAAGCAATTCATTAGAAGCACATTGACGTTTTCAGCGTATCAGTACCGTGACACATCGACGCACAAGAAAGAAAAAGCAGGTCAGGTTTCTTTGGAAATGGTCCGAACCGGGGGAAATAGAAAGCATGTATATCTACTCTAACATTAAATCTCTATGTATGTCATCTCAGCAGTATTGGCATTATAGAAGTGCGCGTGTATTGCTGGAGTGAGGACCTTGGTACGCACAACATGGTGGACATACCCGATCAAGTTGGGAAACCCAAAGCCCGTGAATCAGGCATCGATGCTCAGCCGGATGAGACTGATAACTTACAATATGGTTGTGATAGTCTTGACAATGTCGTTGACATCGGTAAGATGCAGAATCAAGCAACCCAGGATGGAGTCCATGTGGGTGACGAGGGTGACCTCGAGGCCAGGGTGATGGAGTCTTCTATTGGAAACGGATCGTCTCCAGACAGAGACGACAGCGATACGGGAGAACTGGTGCGATTCAAAAGGGACAACGAACCTTTATCAAATCTTCAGGCGTTGAAGCTTTCAGCAACCGAAGCGTACTACTCCATTTCTGGGGCGTTGCGTCTCCACAAATTGAGGGATCTCCTGTGGACCGGCGGTGTGGATCTGTCAAGGCCTGTGTGGCTCGTTGGGAAGAAGTATGATGCTTCTGAGCATGATGACCAGGATGAGCTAATGTTTTGTATTCTTCATCATGTCCAATCTATTCCTTATATGTCTTATAGGAAAGGTTTCATGCCGTTGAAAGGAGGTTTGGGGCTGACAAGCGATGCTGGCTGGGGATGCACATTGAGGGTATCTCAAATGCTCGTCGCGCTGGCTTTGCAAAGGGCCATTCTCGGGTCGAATTGGAGATTTCGTAACAATAATGATGGTTTGAGCGAGCATGAAGATGGCGCTTTGGCTACTCTGAGGCTTTTTTATGATCTGGAACCTAGTCCGTTATCTCTTCATAGCATCTGTGAACATGGCATAAAGTATGGGTAGGTGCACCTGCATAAATGGACATGTCGACAGACCAAGATAATGCATAACATTAATATTCTCGATTCCACTGTTATATTTGCAGGGTGTCTCCTGGAAGATGGGTAGGTCCTTCTGCAGCCTCAAAGGCAGTAGCATCGGCTATTGATCATGCTGGGTTGCAGATAAGGGCTTGCGTGCTGAGCAGTGGAGGTGGCGCACCTATGATATATACAGAATCGGTTGAAGAACTACTCAGGGATGAAGGGGAGACGTGCAAAAGCCTGCTATTACTAATTCCAGTCGTTCTGGGAGTTGGCAAGGTGAGTGTAATATCATAATATTTCCATGATGGCTGGTGACGGATGAATGCTTGATAACGGTTATTTATGATGCACAGATAAATCCCGTCTATATTCCACAGCTTTTATCAATATTAGAAATTCAGCAATCGCTTGGCATTATCGGGGGAACATCTAAATCTAGTCTTTTCTTGATTGGGCATCAGGATACCAAAGTGTTGTACTTGGATCCACACCAACTCCAACCTGCTGCATGCTCCGATGACAGCCTTGCCACATACAGATGCGACGCTTTAAGGGTTCTTTCAGCAACTTCAATAGACTCTTCTGCTTCATTTGGATTCTTGTGTCGAGACAAAGGTATGCCCATGCGCAATCGATACTTCTACATGTATGCATTCGGACATTTCCTGCATGCCTCTCGGCACACAGAATGAAGCGTATTACTAACATTTAGACATTAAATATTTTATAAACGGTGATTGCAGAGGATTATATAAGTCTTTTAAATCATCTGGCATTAATTGAAGAACAGAATCGTTCAAGTCCGATAATCTGTATAAGGGAGGGAAGGGAACCCTCTGAAGACGGCACTGGCATTCGTGATGTCAGTTTGTGGGAAGGAGAGTCATGCAATGACGAAGAGGTGTCCTTGTCACCTATGCAGACGGGGAAATCATGGGAGGTTTTATAGAATTTGATCCCTCTAGTTTTAAGCAATTCTCTATAATCTCTGCTCAGTAGATTCTGCTTAGCCTGTTGCAGCCATAATTGATGCTGCTGTACTGGACAATTCCATGTAAAGCCTCTGTCATTCTTCGCTTGAATCGTCGTGTAGTATATAATATGTTGTAAACCTGATTCCTCATGTAAACCTTTTAACGAAGCATAAATTTATGCTCCTGATCAAGAATCGTTCATTGACACTGGCCGGTCAATTATTACCCATCCATCTCAGTCCTCTGAAAAGATGAATTCATCTGGATTCGAACCAGATCTGATCAGATAATCATGATTATAATCAGAGGAGTCTCGAACGGATGCCGCTGTTAACCTTGCAGTACCTTATCAAGGTAGAGAACCTTGGCCATGTTTTATATCAAATTAAAGAGGCGGGATAATTACTATACTAGTAAATAAGATTTTGATTTAATGGGTGAGATTGGCAATGATTGAAGGGTAAGTGGAGAGCCCGATAAGTGGAAAAGATGGACACAACGAACCTTGTACAGAAGCGATTCCGTGAGCTTGCGACAAGGGCGCAAGAGGCTGGTGCTCGAATTGCATCTCAAGTTAAAGAACAACAAAGTAAATTTGGGAATCGATCCATTGTCGCAGGTGAGATAAGGGGATAAACTTTGACCACGTTGTGCGCGGAGTAACGACTTTACCCTCGACTCGGGGTAAATGGCGTTTTATCTCCCGAGGCTGTCCCTATCAAAGGTGTATTGATGTGATTTAAACCATAATAATTTATTTTCAGGATCGCAAGATTCAAAACAGATCCAAAGAGAGAGCGAAACAGAGACTGCACTGAAGCTGGTTCAATTTCAGAACAAGGCGCTCCGGGATCGTTTGCGGTCCACAGCTGCAGAGAATGAAAGGCTACATGAAATGCTGAAGCAATACAGGGATATTGGTTTGGATAAGGCATCTGTTGTAACATCAAGTGGCCCTCAACGCTCTGAGGTACTTGGGGTTGACATTGAAGTTAGAACTGTGACGAACGAAAACTATTTGGCCGATAAAGGCTATGATGATGTCCCGGTACGAATTCCGTCTGACGTTGATGGAACTATTCGGGCTGTTAAAACTTCAAGCGATGCAGACGAGAAAATGGTCTCCAACTCGTCCCAGTATGGTAAGGATTTTGCTCATGATGATGCACACAAAGAAGGCAGGCTTGAGGAAACAGTTGGCTTGCTGAGAGAAGAATTAAAGACTCAAACATTAAAGCATCAACGTGAAATAGAAGATGTACGTAAGAAGGGGAAAGAAGAACTGAATAAACTGCAAGCCCAGTTGGAAGAAACTTTGAATGATACTTCTGCAAAGAAGGAGTCAACGGTCGAGGTGGAACTTGGCGAAATGCAGAAGAAGCTGGAATCTCTAGAAGAAAATCTTATGACATCTCGAAAAGAGAGAGATGAAGCGATATCCAAGGCCAGTAGCTTGCAATCCTTGGTTGATGAGGTGTCTCAATTGAGGCTTAATCATGCAGATGAAATACGCCAACTTCAAGAAATAGTGGCCAGCAAAGAGTCCAAAAACGCCATGTTGTTACAAGATATTGAAGAATTGAAATCTAAATCCATTAGTGAAATGGATTCGTTGATAGATGAAGCCTCTTGGTTGAAGCATGGAGCAGAAGAGCTGCAGTCACAGTTGAAAGAATCACAGGAGGAGAAGAGGCTATTAGAGGAGCGCGTTGCAAGCATCTTTTCAGAAATGAGCACCTTAAAAATATCGAAGGAAGAAAATGAGAGAGAATTGGAGAATCAGTTGCATGAAATGTCGTTGGAGTCGACATCCTGTCAGAAATGTACTGACTATGATGCAGTGGTGTCCCAGAGGGACAAAGCTCATGGTCAGATAGATTTGTTGACAAGAGATAAAGAACACTTACATACTTCTTTGGAGGAAATAAGAACCGAATTTAAATCTCGCCGAGCCGATTATGAGGCCGACATAGCAGAAAGGATACTCAACTCAGAGCAATTGCAGGCCCAGGTGGAAAAAACTGAAAAAGAGATTCTCAGATTACAAGAGGAACTCAAGCACAGAATCTTGCAATATGAGACGATTACCAAAGAGCATGAAGATTTTAAAGCACATGAAAGCGACATAAAAGGCCCGTATAATGATGTAATCCTAGAATTACAAGAGGCTAAATCAAGGAATGCGCAGTTAGAGGCCTTGCTCAACAGAGAGAAAAACGACTTTGACAGTTATCGAATTCAGATGGAATTGAAAATAAAAAATATAGAGGAAACATTGGAAATAGAGCAGCAAGAAATCGAGAATATTAAGGCAATGGCTGACATACTAGATTCTGAGGACAGTCTCTCAGAAAATGGGCTTGATCCTGATGACAAACACTTTATCTTGAACGATAGTGGAGTCCAGCGTGATCCAAAGTATGCAACGAGTATTACTCCAAATGTCACAGTATCAGATAAATCTCCTGAATATGACGATGTTGTTGGCTTGACCGATCAGGCAATAGAGTCATTGCAGAAGGAAGTCAAGGCCCTTCAAGCAGCACTTATGGAAAGTGAGCACACTCATGAACTTAGAGATGCCGCTTGCCAGGTCCTCAAAGAAGAAATAGAAGAACTAAGACGAGCCGAGAAGAGGTCATCTGTCGATGTGCACTATCTGAAAGCTGTGTTGGTGAAGAGCTTCTCTTGTGGAGAGCTTGACTCAAGCAGCCCAATCTTTGAGGTCATCTCCCGATTATTACAATTCAGCCCCGATGATATTCAGAGGGTCAAGGAGAAGAGACAACAAACTTCAGATCTTATGGAGACTGCAAATGCCATTATAGGGAAATGGACCGAAATTGTTTCTGGAGGCTAGCCTTGTGAGCTCAAACTAGTTTGGCCTTTGCAAGGACCAGAACTGGTCCAACTAGTTGGTCCGAGAATCTCGGAGCTCAGATCGCGCCTGGAAAATGAATGCATCGAAACTACATTCCATCGACGTGACACTGTTTCTGATATCGTTCTTATTGCCTTATTTTGGCCTGTAATCTATTTGGCTGCTCCTACTTTTGGATTCTGCGTCAACGAAGAGATCAAGCATTGTTGCGTGAGTGTTATTAACTTGCGCGATCTAGGAGTTCGAGGCAGACGGCTTTTGCACTATTTGGCATAATGGAAACAGCCCATTTCATTAAAAGTGATATTTAAAGGTCAAAAATGAGAATTAGTGGCAAGGTAAGGCGATTTACCCTAATTTGTTCTTGAACGGTTATCCCTGGCAGTACCTCAATGGGTCGATCCAGCACCCAGTACAGCCATGTTATCTTTTCCGATTCAACAGGTGGTGGAAGACTAAAATCAGTTTTTTAATTGAATTATAGGTGACTGTTGAGCACGGTGATCTTGGGGGTGGGATATGCAAGGCTCAGAAGCTTGGCGAAAGGTCTGTTAGCCTGTGCAGTTATGATGGGCAGTTGCTGCTGACTATTTCGATGCGACCGAAAGATCTCGTCATTCCTATCAAACCTCCGATGACTCTATACGGAAATAGATTGAATTATGGCCAACTGGGAATGAAATTCTTGAAGTACCAGGCAAATTCTTGGGATCGTGCTCATAAGACGCTGCAAGTGAGTGTCAGATGTGAAGAGAAAGAAGAATTGGCCGAACTCCATAGACTGATCGCGTCACATCTACAATATAAGCCAGCAATTACATGGAAGGGTCAAAATGCGAGTGGCAAGATTGGTTTCAAGGTCCTCTTGCCTTCAAATCAGGCAAACAGGAAAGTAAGCCCAGTCAGAGCAAGCAATAGGAATGATTCGTACTCGAAAAGGCCTGACAATCGGTCACAGGAGGAGCTTCCGCCTCTAAGCGCAGAGCAAATGCAAGTATTTGACCTTGTTGTACGTCAGAAGAAATCGATTTTTTTCACAGGATCCGCTGGAACAGGCAAATCTCTACTGTTGAAGCATATTATCAGGGCTCTTCCAGCATCCTCCACTTTTGTAACAGGTACAACCGCACTCGCAGGCTGCCTTTTGGGAGGTACAACAATTCATTCTTACGCTGGAGTCGGTAAAGGGGACGGGACTTTGGAGTCGATGATCCGTTCAGCATCTCGAGGAGAGTCTGTCTCTCGGTGGCGCAACACTAAAGTGCTCATTATTGATGAGCTATCCATGATGGATGGCTCGTTTTTCGACAAAATTGAGGAGGTAGCTAGGACAATTAGAAGATCAAATGAACCTTTTGGTGGCATTCAATTGGTTTTATCCGGAGATTACTATCAGTTGCCCCCAGTATCAAGAAACCCCAGGGAGAGAAAATTTTGTTTTGAGTCAAAATGTTGGAGCTCGTGTGTGAACGCATGTGTAGAATTGAAGACAGTTTTCAGGCAGAGTGATAATTATTTCATCGATATTTTGGGTCAAATTCGATTAGGAAAGATCTCGGCTAACAATATTAAGTCCTTGTTAGGAGACTGCTTTCGCCCTCTTGAAGTTGAGGAAGGAATATTGCCAACACAGCTTTTCACTCATAGAGCTGACGTGGATTTCTTAAATCAAAAAGAACTTGACTCTTTGCATGGAACTCTCAAGTTGTACAAGTCTCATGATCAAGGAGATTTATCAGTATTGGAGGCCTCCTGCCCTGCACCAAAACTCTTGAAACTAAAAGTGGGAGCTCAGGTGATGCTGACCAGGAACTTGTCTTCAATAAAAGGGCTTGTTAATGGATCCCGAGGAGTAGTTACCAAAATTAGCCCTTCTGGATTACCTTGCGTTAGATTTGCATCACAGTTGATCGGCGAAGACCCTATTACCATAGAAAGAGACAGATGGACAGTATCTATAGGAGGACGTCTGGTTGCACAGAGGAGCCAGTTTCCCCTTGCTCTGGCCTGGGGCATCACTGTTCACAAAAGCCAGGGTATGTCATTAGACAAGTTAGAAGTGTCCCTTGAGAAGGCCTTTGAGGCAGGAATGGCATATGTGGCCCTGAGTAGAGCCAGGAGTATGGACGGATTGTGCATAAAAGGTGAAGTTTCAAGTCAAGCACTGAGAGCTGATCCAAAGGTATCAGCATTCTATTCCTCCATGAAATGACTGAGATGTATTATATATCTTTACAAAATTTTCAATAAAAATCACAAAACGCATGTCCCCATTTCACCTTTATTTCATCTTTCCAATAATGGCATTTGTGAAATCCGTAGTGCCGCTCTCTCCACCCAAATCCCTGGTTAAATATTTACCCTCTGCAATAGTGCCAAGCGTGGCATCTTCAATCCTCTCGGCATATTTACTCAAACTTAGGTGACGAAGCATCATGACTCCTGAGAGCAGAAGAGCAGTTGGATTTGCAGCATCTTTTCCGACAAGATCTGGTGCTGTTCCATGGACAGCTTCCATGAGCGCCAGACCACCAGCTCCAATGTTACCGCTTGGGGTCAAACCCAAACCACCAATCAAACCAGCGCAGAGATCCGAAATGATATCACCATACAAATTTGGCATAACCATGACATCAAACTGATTTGGTCTGGAAACCAGCTGCATGCATGTGTTATCAACAATCATTTCCTCATACTCAATGTGAGGATACCTTTCAGACACTTCGCGAACACATTTAATGAAGAGACCATCCGCCAATTTCATAATGTTAGCCTTGTGAACTGCCGTAACTTTCTTGCGTCCGTTCTTGGCTGCAAACTCAAAGGCATGCTCGGCCACTCGCATACTCGCAGTCCTGGTGATGACTTTGAGGGATTCAACAACACCAGGGACCACTTCATGCTCCAATCCAGAATATTCACCTTCCGTATTTTCACGAATGGTTACCAGGTCAATATCATCATATCGAGTCTTGTAACCCGGAATGGATCGACATGGTCGCACATTGGCGTACAGTTGTAATTCTTTCCTCAATGTCAGATTAAGGGATCGGAAACCCTTACCAATTGGAGTGGTCATTGGTCCCTTCAGCCCAATACCGTTGCGCTACACGCAAAACAATTATATACGTGAGTTGAATATATTGCTCTTGCACCGTGGTATAAGCAAGATTCAGCAAAAGGAACGCACCAAGACTGAATCCAGGTTCTCCCTGGTGATGAAGCTGTTCGTTCTTGGATCCACCTCTTTTCCAACGTGCTGTTCATCCCATTCGATCGGTGCCTCAGCAGCCTTGAAAATTTTCTTCACAGATTCAGCAATTTCAGGACCAATGCCTGCAGCAAGATGCGAGAAAAGTCATTGCAATCAATCTCATTGACATTACCCCAAAAGCCCTCACTACCCAGTTCAAGAGAATTCGGTTACAATTACCCCTGGGATCCATTTCATAACATAATTCAGAAGAAAATAAATTAAATCGCACAAATTAAACACACCATCACCAGGAAACAGAGTTGCCGTGATCGGTTTTGCTGCAGTGCTGCAACCTCGGAGTGCACACGCTTCTGTCCCAGATGCCGCATGCCACCCTTCAGGCACCAGCCCGCTTCCTTTCCTCAGCAGAGAATATAACGCCGATCTCCTCATTAGTGAATTCAGATTAAATCAATGATTTGATTTTCTAATCGTATTAGGAAACCCTGGCACTAAGGCATCCCAAAGTCTGACCCTACCTGGCATTGGCAGCGCGCCTGCCACGACCTCGCTCATCCCCGCTTTTGTGTATGTTTTCACGAAGCAACCGATCCATACATTAATTTTTTTAGTGTAGATATTTAATTCTTTCAACCTCATCTGACCCATCAGATTTGAAATCGGTTAAGAAATACGTCATGTCTACGTTCGCAGAGGCACCGGCTGGCAATACTGCTAAGGGAGCAAAGATCTTCAAGACTAAGTGCGTTTTGTTCAATAGATCATGTAATAAGGTGTTATTGTTTGTATTTAATGGGAATATGCGTTTGATCCAATGCTCCTGAATAGAAGGGCGTTTGATAGATTGGCCACTCCCAAAACCGCACGTGGTTTGGGTTGGGCCTCTGATCCTTACCTTTGACCTGCAACTACCCATATTTCTATTGTAAAGTAAATTGTGTAATGTTGCTTGGTGCAGATGTGCTCAATGCCACGTGGCTGAAAAAGGTGGAGGTCACAAACAGGTAGGTTTGGTTTCACTTGCTTTCCTAACTTCGCTATGTGAGGACCGATTGAACATATTTGCGATTGCGATTGGTCATGTGATAAATATTGTTGCTGATCGTATGATTAATGACTGATCTGACAGGGTCCAAACCTTGGAGGTCTCTTTGGTCGCTCCACAGGTTCTGCTGAAGGATACTCCTACAGCAAAGCCAACAAGGAAAAGGCCATTACATGGAATGAAACGACGCTGTATGAGTATTTGCTGAATCCTAAAAAGTATATTCCTGGGACAAAGATGGTGTTTGCTGGGCTTAAAAAGCCTGAAGACCGTGCTGATCTTATAGCCTATTTGAAGGAAGCGACTGCCTAATAATTTGCAATTATATGAGTATGAACCAACCTTTGCACGGAATGTGTAGACTCATCTCCTACATTGAATCTATTGAATGGCGGCACTATGTTTCTTGCGTGTTTTTGCTACGTAAGTGCATGCATGCGTATTCAGCTGTTGCTTCTATCATTTAATCTCTTATCTGTAATGCCAATATGATCAGTTTGCTAAATTCAAGGCAATTGAACGAATTGGTCATGAATAATAGAATTGTATTTATTATATTGTCTATTATCTCATGAACAAAGTTGCATTTGTTGGTGCATATGTACATATATGGTCATAACTATAGTACTATATCATAGTGATCACATCATGCGATTCACAGCTTCCAAGATGAACATTTTGCAGCACGAAGTTGGCAACAGTTGTTGCATTATCTCCGGTATATATGCTACCAACAAATTATTATTCGCTAGTAAGGAGTTTGAAGGACTTCGTTTAGTATCTTTCGCTGGTCCTGAATGGGCAGCATCGGTCTATCTTTTTGCCCATCAGTTTCGTCCTCATCCTGAAAAAATGCAGCCTCGCTATCCTGCTGCTCCTTCCTCATTCTCAGATTTTTGGACGGCTTGAAAGTCAATACTCCTCCCCTGCAATGGATTCACAATAAATCTGAATAGAGTAAAATATTTATTTGGAGTCTTACTTTTCCCAAAATGATCTATTTGGTTTTGGAATCTTTCAGGTAAATTGGCTGATCAGCATATTGTTGACCGAAAGATGAAGTGAAACGTACATGGATGTGCCAACAATAGCAAGAGGACGCCATCGATGATATACGAGCTTTGTCAATGTTCCAGAGCTGGATATCTTTTGCTTGCAAGTCGGCCTTGTTTTGCTGATGGACAGATCGTACATGAGCATGTATCCTTCCTCTGTGATGGCACCCAGGATGGTGGAAGATGAAGGGCTCCATTGACAGTCAGCAATGGAATTTCCACCAAGGTCAAGCGATAGCCTATATTCAGCCTTATTTGAATCCCATATGGATACTATGGAATCGTAAGAGGCTGCCAGAAAATAATCCGACTGAAATGGGCTCCATGCAACCGCATATATAGGATTTGAATTGCATTCAACAGTCTGCTTATGTTCTGCTGGCATACAATGATATAAACTCAGGTATTGAAAGCCTCTTAACGACTTTATAACAGAATAAACAAACTAATATTTCATGTCTTACCACCAAAGCAGAACAATTCTGCTTGCCCGTGTTTGCTTCCCGTCAATACAACCTTGCCATCCAGAGTACCAGTAATTGCATCAGCCAGGCTAGGATGAGCTGCCGAGCACAATGGCAGCTCCAAGCCGCATGTCTGCAAATTTTCATATACTCCCAAGCCATGTTTCTGGGGATGGTGACCTAACTTTCCGAGTTGCTGAGTTTTCACTCTCGTTAAGCCTACCTGTGTGTCCAAACTCCAGACCCCTACTAGACCATCGTTCGATATTGTGCACAGATATTTTTGAGATGGATTCATGCAGGCACCTTTTTCGGTTGCTGATCCATCCATTATAGCATTTAAATTCCAAAATATCGTCCAAATAGGACCCAAGTGATTGTGCTCAGCTCGGCTGGAGAACATGGCTCTTTCTGGTCTTCCAATTCCAGACAACAGAGAAACCACATGCAGGCCCCCATCTTGACAACCAACTACCATCCAATGTCCTTCACTATCATTTGACAAGTTTATTTGAGGCTCGATTGAAACTGCTGTCACTCCACAAGAAAACTCGAATGACGCTTCAGGCTGGTTAAGGTTCATCAGTGAGTAAAGATTGACCAGGCCATTTGTCTTCTCTTCCGAGTCAAACGTGCCCAGACCCACGACCAAAAGATCCTCATAGACTGGATGCCATTGCAAGACAGTAACCCAAAGACTCTCGCTTTGATTACTTAAATTGATGTTTGGATGTATGCTATCCGTGCAGATATGAGAGAATTCATTCCACAGGGGAAGCAGAGTCCCCTCATTCGGCCTGATGTCATCCAAATCATCCTCGTAATGCTGTATTATAATACGGTTTCATATTATTAATAATAATGCATACTTATGTATAATATACATTGAACATTCGAATGATTATACGTACCAGGAAATCTTGGAAAGCTTCCACATCTGCATTCTGAAACAGAACTCTCCCCATCAAAGTTTCGGCCTTAACCAATTCTCTCTTTGAAATGCGAGCAGAATCTATTTCAAATTTAAATTTATTAGGGTACTTCCCTCTTCCAGACTCGAGGATGGACTCTCTGTAAGGGATTGCACTTTCTTCAACCTTTACATCCTTGTCTTTTAGGAAACTTTCAACCCCATCCCTTGTAGTCTGAGTCGCTTTATTACGAAGCTCAGATCCCCTTGCTTGAATATACACATTTTCACACCCTCTGTGAGCATCATTCGTCCAGATTTGTGCCTCGACTTTCAGTCGTGGCCTCCCTCTACTTCCACTCACTCCATCCTTTTTCTCATGCCTCAACACTGTTTTTTTTGGTCCGCATTCAGCATCAAGGTATGCCCATTTCTGTTTTAGTTGTGCATCTAGTGGAACGAAAGATCCTCTAAGATAATCAAAAGTCACTCCTTCTATTTCATTTTCTTTGACAGGCAGTTGATCTTCAGAGTCAGGGCACCCCCAGTTGCCTATATTTTTGCTTCCATCTACTGGCTCTGCCGAGGCACCATTGGTCGACTCCGAGTCATCTCCAGACCCATACTCCAATTCCTTTATGTCTATTTTCTTGACCTCTGTCGCTACATTTTCTTCTCGCCCATTCTCCCTATCGGTAGTGACACCATCCGCGCTCCCTTGTTCCCAGCCCTCTTTGACATTTGCCTTGTCTTCTTCTGATTCTTCCATCATTTCTACTCAACTTTTACTCTTTCCCCATGTCCATAATACTAAATAGCATTTACTCTTCTTCTTTCCTCACAAATACACAGGAACTATATCTCTCGGTAATGTTCTCTGTCACAAGCAATTGTTATTCAGGCACATTGCAGTTGTACTGGACTCCTAGGCCACAGCCAATCCATCTTCAAATCTGAGACTATATTTATATATTCGCCAGCGCACCTCATCACCATCATCATATAGACACATATGTATTACATGGTCACCAAAGCGATCCACAGACTTTTCAACCAGTCAACATGGGCCAAGTGCTGCTATTTGACCTTCTCTCTCTGGAGGTAGCAGATCTGCTACACCAGCCTCTATGCCACAGGCCCAAGGTAATAATCCTGGGGAGACCGTCGACCTTTTTAATTGGGGAGCTTACGCGTTATGTGGTGCATCACCCTCATCGTGCTCTTGTCAAAACATGACTTAGTATATTTGTAAGACATTCTGTGAGAATAAGGCGGCCTGCTGCTCCGATGGCTTCGGGAGGGGCTACGTTCCGCCGCGATGGCAGCGAGAGTGGCTTCGACAGGTGCGATCTCAGCCCGGTATAAGGCTATATAGCGGCGTTTATTCTTCGACATTTTTGAATTTATTTGGATATAAGAAGACACGATGGCCTTAACCTGTTCCTCAAGCCTTCAGCGGACTTTGCTTACTGTTAGGAATCACCCATTTGGTCGTCGGGTTGCAGGCAAGCGGCGGCCCTAGATGGGGAGATGGAGAAAATTTGGGGTCACATTAAATACTTATTGGAGCATCTTGGGGCTTCTTGCGCCATATTGGCGTGGATGAGCTCGAACAGGACAGTGAAGTTCTGCTGCAGTGCCAACATATGTCTTCAGGGTGAGGAAGAGCTCTATGCCGAGTTCATGCGCCTTTTTCGGTCTCAATATAAATTTGTAACAGGTATGGATCCTTTAGGTATGCGTTCAAAGTGCGTAGACTCTATTATGTTCCGTGGAGACCAGCCCAACAAGAAGGTAGTTGCTCTTGGCTGGAACAACAAGATTCGCTCCTTGCAGACCCGCTGGCATGCCCTAGAGCGCAGTTTTGACCTTCCTATATTCTTGTCAGTTTTAGGATCTAAAAGTTTGTGTAAGATCCATCCTTGTGAAGCGGAAAATATGAGGCAATTAAGGAATCTCTTGGGGCCTGCCGAGTTGAAGACCTGCTTCCAGAAAATGCCCCTAACTCCCTTGTATATAGCACCAGAGATCAAAAGACGCCAGTCAAAAATCAAAAATTATATGGTGGTACGGGGAATAAAAGGAAAAGGTGGAATGGCGAAGAGGTATGGGCCCCAGGATCTCTAGAGTGGTATGAGCATGAGGTTGAGCTGCTAAGGAATATGCCCGTGACACCTTTATGCTACAGCTACTATGGCCGTACTCGTACTCTACATTGGGCATGCGCTGATTCCAGAAGATTTGGAGCAGGGGAGACGTTGCATCATGGTATGTTGGCCAGGGTGTATGGGGAGCAGGGCCACCCAGGTTGCTTGTCATGCACATGTGACACGTTCCACGACACAGGCGCTTGCGTGCATGTCCAGTACGTGAAGAAACATTATATAAGGCTATCTAGCGTCGAGTTCGAGGATGCATCGCGGGTCGTCAAGCTGTCCCTGAGGAATGGCGACCTTGTTGGATACTACTATAAGGAAGCGTTTGTCAGGCAACAGACAAGCAGGGGTTTGCGTTGCGATCTCCATGAAAGCTATAATTGCGAACATGTACAACACATTTTAGGTATTGATCAGGAGGACATGGTGCAGAATGCAGCGGATGGTGATGACTGTGAGGAGGGTGACATCCAGATGTTTAAACCAGTTGATGAAGCCATGTCTGTGGTTGAGCGGTACATCCACGACCATCCAAAGGCCGTCTCAGTTCCTTTTCCATATTCAAATGATCTTAGAGATCAGGTTCGGCGAATTGATATGGTTGGCTTGGAGTCCTGGGTGTCTCCAGCAGGGCAGCAGTATGATCCCATTGATCGGCTCTGCCCTCAACTCCCCCAGCATTCCTGCCATTGTGGCGAGGCGTATGGCGAGTCTGGGATTGTTTCAGAAGGACGAAATGCTATTGTGTATCTCAAACCATTTAAGTTCAGCTGCGAGAGGCCCCTTTATGCACTGGACTGCCCCAACCGAAGAGTCGGTTGCCGCATACCATATATTGGGGTGCATGACGGCTTGTGGAGGGTTTCCAGCACCATGGTGATCGACTTGGACCTTATTAAGTCATCAGTAGAAGAATCAGTGTTTGAAGGAGGCGCTTCTCTTGAATCACGATGCGAGAGGCTCAGAGAACAGTACTCTGATGCTGTCGAATATGGAGAGTGCAAATTCGAATTTATGAGTGCTTCTCTGTTCCGAAGTGCGGTCTATAACCTAGGGAGGTGCCTAAAACCACGCTTTGAAGATTTTGGAGGAGCTGAGGAGCCCGAGAACCCGCTTCTGTGTCCACACTGCAAGGACTGTCCAAAGGTCCTCATCATGGATGGCACCTCCATGACAATACGGTCCAATGCATGCTTTGCGGCAGCTGCTACCCGTTCTACAGATGAAAAATGGGTACCCAGGCGTCATAAAAGGGTCGACAGGGCCTTTCTAAACGTCGTGCCTCGTCTACAGCGCACCAAGCACAACAGGAGGAGGCTATCTAGATTGCTCAGGGATTTTAGCAAGTGGATCTCATTCCCTGGCAGTAAGGATAGTTCGTTTGACAAACTGCGCGATATGATTCAACTTGCGGCATTCTGGAAGATTGATTCATTCCTAAAATGGGCTTATACTAAGGGGAAAGATTGGGATTGGAAGAGCCCTAAACGGCAGGCTTTAAGCAACTTCCTTTACTCCTTGCAGGGAGACTCTCCGGTTGTATCATATATATCTAGATGTCTATTAGATGATCTTCAAGGGTGTCTGGCATCGAAGAGGGTCTCGGGGAGCTCGATTGCAAAAGCCAGCCAGCATTCCCCTGTCCTTGGTGCCCTGCTTGACCTTTTGAACCAGCAAGACGGATTTGCAGAGCTACCAGAGGCCTGGCTGCCCCTGACCACCGAGTTATTAGAAAGAGTAGCATTTACTTTTGATATGAAGGAGCCTGGGTACGACGTGATGAGGGAACTGGGCAGTTCTGTGGAGGATCCCACCAGGATTTCTGTGGCAGATGGGTCATACCTGCATTCTGGGGTACTTAGCGGCCTCCCGCGCTTGAGAGAGCGTCCAGTGTATGAAAGTGACATCAAAAAAGATGATGACGAGGTCACAGACATAAAAGGGGATAAAGCAGGCTGCAAGCATGCATTCAACAAGCCAGGGGCAAGGACGGGTGGATTGTTCACTATCCTCTGCGAGCATGGCTTCGTGTACTACACTTCTATCATCAAATCTTCGGAAGGGAGGAATGATCCGTTTACCTTTATGACATGCTACCTTCTAGAGCCGCCTGAGGTGGTCATCTACGACTTTGCCTGTGCTTTACAGGACTACTGTTTGAACAGGGCACCATGGTTCTTCATGAACACCGTGTTCCTGGTAGATGCCTTTCATTGGAGCAATCACAAAGCGTGCAGTCAAGGTTATATGATAAAACGGTATACCAACGAGCGATTTAAGCGACTGAACTCGCAGGTAGCAGAGCAGAACAACTCGGCTCTCAAGCGTTTGAAATCCATGCTCTCCAGGATGTCACAGAAGCCGTTTATGGCCATGGTCATGCTCTTTATGACGCACTGGAACTTCAAAAAGCTTAGAAAAAGAAACTTTAGCATGGCGAGGGCAGCCAGGGCTGAGATCCAAGGGCTGCCAGAGCAGGGTAGTCTAGGTAGAGAATGATGCAGCCCTAGCCAACAGTGCATCGCCAAAGCGGCTGTGTGGGGCCATCAGAGCGCGTGTGCTTGCTATCAGAACCCCTTATTCCTTGCATTTGTGCACGATTGGGCAGCGATAGCGCCCAAAACGTCAAACAAGTGGGGCTGCCGAGCATGTCAGTGACCAACAAGGACCCTGTCGCTGAGGTGCATGTTAAGCTGCGCTATTTCACCGAGTATGCGCGTCACATCCCACCATCGCATACTATATGAGTGTAAATATATTTAAAATATCCTCCGAATATAGCAAGAGTCGAGGAGGGTGCATCTTCGAGAGGTTACCGCCGGTCCCCTTGTCAACTTCGGCCAGAGGTTGGACTTCGGCATTCAGCGAGCATGTTTCCCTCTCAAAACGAGTCTTACTTCCCTTCTTCTATTTTATCTGGTATTTTAAGTATATTATGTTCCATTGTGGACCAATGTTGTGACCAGAAAGCACCCTCCATCGATGATATACCCTACGACCAATTTGAATTTTCAAGTCGACGGGGTCCCATTGCAACGATTGTTTAGACGGTGCTCCAGCCTTCAATAGCGTGTCATCAGGGTATACATCTTTTTACAGGGTATATAGAGTGCATGTAAACCCTGTGCGCAGGGTTTAGAGGCCTGTTTCAGGGTTTATGCATCAAATTTCTGGCATGCACATGTGAACCCTATACCCTTACACCCTGTGACAGATAGACATCTGTGTCTGGAGCGGCGAAACGTGGCCAAATCTCGTACTTCTTCGGTGGTCCTGGGATTCCAAATATAATGTACTATATTAGATGCTAAAATATGTACATTAAACGTGAATGCGTGCACGACAACGAGCGCAACGTATCTGCCAAGTCATATCGGCCCAAGTTGCCAAACAAGCAAAACCCCTTAATTTTTCGGGAAACAAATATTTTCACCCAAGAGGCTTCCTCTAAGTACCTTTTATAGCCTGAAAAACCGTTTCGTGTGGGCAGAATGCAGGCAGTATGAGATCTTGGCGTGTCAATGCCATATCGTACCACACGCCCTCACAGCAAGGACTCCCATTCAACGGGTCCTGAGGCTGGGCAGCATTATAAATCGCTGAAAACGCGATTGCATATGGGTTGATATGCTTTTCAAATTGTACTGCGGACGCGTCTAGTATTAATATGCAGATCAAGTGATATTTGGGGCAACTTGATTCATTTGGCCAACTCCAGCAACTTGTTTTTGTTTGAGGTTAGAGTTGGTCTCTAACCCACTGATTTCCCCGAAATGCCAGTATGTCACCTTCTGCATTCTAATAAAGGTGTGCATATTCGATACCAGTGACTTTCTTGAAATATACCTGCGCGTATGTTGATTTATACCGCTGGCAAATGTTGGATAGCCCTGGTGCCAAGTGCACAGCACAAGCAACCCAGCAGAAGTGACGTATGATGGCAGTTGCGGCTTCTTAAAACGATTTAAATACAGGTATATAGTCCATCAAAATCTGTAGGAATAGTATGGACGACAGTCCACGACCCCCATCTCGGTGATAGAGGCTAGCAAAGGTTTTCTTGCAGGGTGTCTAGGAAGTGTTACATCAAGGAAGCATGCTCAAAAGGCGCATATACTCATAACAAAGTTAACCAGATCTCCCAAAAAATATCATTGCAACATAAAAAATAATTGATACGTATGCTTGCCGAATATCTGGAAGAAGAAACGCTACCAAGCTGCCAACCACCACATGTGGCTGTACAGCCTGCCACCCTGTGGTGGACACAATGCTCCATCAATGCTCCATCACTCACCTCGGGCGCGAGCCCTGGAAAAGAAATCTACCTCATAATTAATATATATAATATTATCATTCAAATGTCCGGGTCCAGCATTGTCACCTTCGATATCCAGTCGATCTGGGTCCATTTCCTGCTGCAAACCATTTTGCTGCAGACATGTGCATAGGGACATTAGACACTCCTTCTGGCGGGCACCAACCCCCTTGCTCACAATAATTTTCTCCATTATCCCCTCCAGATCGCTAATATGAATAAATCGGACTCCCTGAGAGGCGTTATCGGGCAACTTGTCCGATAAATAGCTGTGAATGGCTGAACCATGCTTCTGGGCCAAGCTGGCCAAAAGAACACCCTTCATCAGAGTCACCCTGTACCTTGCGTTTTTGACCATGTTGCTCATGTCACTCACCTTCTTATTACTTATATATTCGATCATGCTGCGGAGCTCCATTTGTAGAACGTACAGCCCGGATACAACGAGGCGCTCTTGGCTGTCAAGTGTGCCATCACCAGCTTCTACCTTGATGAGATGCATGATGAACTGCGAGCCCGTGCCACCATGTGCCGAAGTGCGCAGCGCTTTCGCGTGTAATAACAATTCAGGGGCGTCATCAGTATCCGCTGCAAGGGCAAGTGCACTCAGATTGCCATCCTGTGGCCCTGCATCAACCGACCCAGGTCCAAAGGCCTCCTCAAAGTCCAGGGTGGGAGCACCTTGTCCTGCGCTCAAATGGGCCACGTACTTCTTCACTTCTCTGCTGTAGGAGGCAACACGAGAGTACATGTGATCTATTTTGCTCATACAAAGTTCACAGGACTCTAGCAAAGGATCAATGGCCTGTCCCAGTGCTCCTAGCACACACAAGGCATGCTTGTTTGAATGCTCAGAGGCCCTGAGGTCGCCTATACGCTTCTCATAGGAGGTACATCGCTCTTGCAGAGTGTCCACCATGGTGCTACGACTCACATAATCATCATACAAAGTGGTGCATAGATTTTGGATCTCCCCATCATCCAAATCAAGGACACGGAGCTTCTTGGAGTGCAGCAGAGGGTACCTATCCTTCGGCGTGAGGACGTCTTTATTGACAACATCGCGCCAGCGTACCGTGGATTTCTTTCTTTTGTCAGATTTTCGCTTTGGTGTAGTAGATTTTGATGGATCTCTAGTCTCAGAAACTTCAGGATTCTCGACGGGATTGGCCGTACTTGACGGCTGCGAAGGGGAATGGGAGTCGGCCATCTCGTACTGTTTCCAAGTATTCCGGCCAAAAATTTCCAAGTATCCTCCAAAAACACGTAAAATAGTCTCAAAATTTCAATTATCGTCACTGCTGCAGTTCTTATAGACCGCAAAACCAAATTAGCTTCTCCCAAGACATGGCCGCAACATGCTCGAAACAACTCAAACTCAACATGCTGCAAACACCTAGTACGATGATCCAAACATCTTATAGTATATATAGAAATATATGTGCAAGCACGCAAGGTACCATATTACACACACACTTACTGATCGTGTCCTATATATATGTGCTTTCTTATTACCATGGGGTACTCCTCTATGCAGAGAGGCACAAGATCTTGTCCCAGTTCCGCATCAGCAACAACGGGGGTACCAACCAACCAACCAAATATAGGACACAAGATTGACCCACTTTTGCCATAAATTGAAATGATGTTTTGTATTTTACATTGATTGATTGAGTGAACATAGAAATCATGGGAAAAGACGATGTGGTACGAATAGTGAACAGAGTGGTCGCGAGTGCCATGCAGGACCGTTTCGGCATGGTGCGCATGATTGGAAACCGATCGCTACCTCTTGGTGCTGGATCGTATGGAAGTCAAGATTTATATTCAGTCATTATTATACAAAGAAGTTTTACAGGCCCAGTATGGTCGAACTCTACAGCAAGATCAGGTGGTCGGACTGTGTCCCGTTGTCTTGAAACTCAGTGTAACCCAGAGTCAGGCAAGATGGCCTTGCTTTGTAGAATGCCTGACCAGAGTAGCCGAAGCTTTGGAGACAGATGCATAGGATCTATGGTTCACGTGGGTTCTACATTAGGATCGGGTCTCACGGCGACTGGGCGAAGATGCACATTGACGGCAAACAAGCCCAATTGGGTGACTGCTCTTCAGAGGAACGTTGAGTTCTCTTCCTCGAATTCGGGCCAAGACGGCACCAAGATCGGCAAAGAAAAGATATCGATAGGGGATCAAAGCGGCGAGGATGCTATGTTCGATAAGCTGCCGCAAGATGGGCCCACGCCCGACCCACCTGGCCTGTTTGCAACCATGGGAGCCATGACTGCTGGTGGTATGTAGTTGTATTAGGAAAGCATGTACTAGTTCACCGTTGTTTATTCACTTGACTGGCATCCCATTTGGACGTATGAAAGAAATACGAAAAATGGATTACACTGATTTCCTTTCTTATGTACAAGTCGAGCGTGTTTGACGTTCTTATTTCCTTCCCTGCAGCTGGAGGTGCAGTACTGGTTGCTGCTCTTGGTGTCTGGGCTGTTTTCAAAATGGCATTCTGGGTTGCAAAAGAGACTGGCCACTCACTCCTCTCGTCAACCAACGCACCAAATAAGATGGATCCACTAGAGGAACAAGTCCATCCAGACCGATAGAGTAGTGCATGTACCTTGAGCCGTTTTGAGTCTATGATGATGACTCTATGCTTGCGGCATAGATATGCTGGTCCAGGCAACCGAGATCGTCATTTCTAATTATCTTGTACAAGTTGTCGTACGAACGGATTTAAGAATTTCATCTTTTATCATGGCTCCGGCACCATTTTTTGGAGATTTCGGAAGAACGGCAAAAGGTTGGTGACTCCTCAATAGTAGCTCCGGCATGGTCGATGATGTCGCCATGTCGCGGTCCATCGGTTTTCTCTTGATGTGATTATGCATCAATGATAAATTTCAGTGAATGTCGTAAAGAGGGGGTTTGGGATGGGATAATGGCGCGTGCCCGATTGCTGGTGTCGTTTTGGGACTGAATCCTCACGATTGTGATGTGATGGCGGTGTCGACGTAGTCAGGTTTCCAATGACGGCGGCGCAATCTCCGTTTCTTCGATATTCCTTCCTTGCATCTATGCGTTTTGTGAATATAAAAAAGGGGCGATCGGTCAATTATGCGTGGGTCTAGCGGTGGTGGATTTGCCAAGAAAGCGGTTGCCTGGCGGAGGAATTCGGGGCCCAAAGGGTTTTGTTTGCAAAGGGTTGTACCGGAGCCGAAAGGAGATTTTTTTATGATTTGTGCTATTTTTGCACATTTTATGGTGGGCTGGTTGAAATGGGATGGAGCGGGTGTTTGACTTGGGCTCGATGTCTGGGTCTCGCTGTTGTTACGTACAAGATTGGAACTGACTGGTTTGTGCGGCTTGGTCGTTGCAGATGTTCTGTATGGAAGTCGAGATGGGGTATTCCAGTATTCTAATGTGGTGTCTTTGAATACCAAGACAGCGGATGGTGTGGTAGGTAGTTTGCTTTGCTTTTATGTATGACTTTACAAGATGAATGAATGTACAAGTAGAATAGTCCCATGGAAGGACACTTTTCTGAAATTGTCGTGAATATAAGTTTGGTAATTATTATTCAGGATTTCGCTATCAAAGGAACTCAAAAAGATGCTGGGTTAGTGGCAGACTTGAAAGGAACATATGACAACCCAAGGTTCAAATTGGTAACAAGCCTGGCACAGGCTAGTGGAAAGCTTGGACTCGCTTTGACGGGAAAGAAGGTTGTTCCTGGACTGGATCTCACTGTGTCTGGGTCACTGCCAGATGCTGCTTCTGGCAAGTTGGCAGTAGACTATGTTGTCCCACACGTATCAGTCAAAGCTTCTTCTACCCTGGCTACTGCACCTGTCATGGATTTGGCAGTGAGCTCAAATGTGGCCATTAAGGATAGAGATCTTGTGGTTGGTGGTCAAGGGGCGTATGATGCCGCCAAGGGACAGATTACGGGCTGGAAGGTTGGTTTTGGATACACCGCAATGGATTATCAGGTGGCTGCCACTCTGAGCGATGGCAAGGACGTAACCGCCTTGATTGCCCATTCTGTTGGCCCAGATTTAACTGTGGGAGCAGAGGTGGTACGAAATCTGGATTCTGCGGAGACTTCGGTTTCTGCAGGTATTGCTCGCAGGTTCCCATCTGGTACACTCCAAAAGGTCAAGGTGCAGCACACTGGAATTGTTTCTGTGCTCCACGAACAACCACTCGAAGGAAAGAGTAAGGTTGCTGTATCAAGTCAATTCGATGCCAAGGATTTGAGCAAAGCTCCCAAGTATGGAGTTTGTGTTGATTTCAAGTATTGAGTTGGGATTTGAGATGATGCAATGCAAGATTTGTCACTCACATGTTTCAGAGGCGTTGACTTGGACCTCTATCATCGTTAATTTTGGATTTTTGTGGCTTTGATCGTGTGTAATATATGCTAGATCTACTTTTACCACGCCTGAGGGAAAAGATGATGTATTAGTTTTAAACTTAGTTTTATTAAATAGAAAAATCTTCCTTTTCGGCTCTTCTTCTTACAATTGCCTTTTCTGTCTCACCTCTTGGACATCATGCATCTTGAGCGATGGTGGATATTGTGATTTGTTTAACTGTCCCAAATGGCGCCAAATGCAGATATTCCAACCGCACGACACCCGCGGACGACAGCATATGTGAGGGGAAGGTTTGCTACAATGTAGACAGCATCTGCCATTTCCTTGTAGCATGCCTGCACACGTACATCAAGCGCAATACTCAAGCCTGAGACATATACGAATCATCCTATGTGGAACTATACATGTTGAAACGTCACATACCTTGATTGCCAATGACACAACATCTGGTCTGCCTTTGACCTTAGTGTCATGAATCCATACGCGGTCCTTGCAATGTTTTTGAAGGATTTTCTGAACTGGACCGAATGTCTCTGCCCCAGATGTAATCCACACAACATAAATCGATGACGTTTCTTGCATGACGCAGGGCAATACAGGTGCAATTCCAGCGCCAGATGCAATGCAGACAATCTTATTCCATAGCCGGGTTGTGTACATGAAGCCTGGGGATTTAATTAGCCTCACAGTGAAAGTATCTCTTGGCTTCTTCCATCCAGCTTCTTTTATTCGTTGTGTTGTCCAATCTCCAGCCCTAGCAATGATCATAGTATGCGTATCACCACCCTCATCATCTTTTTTGCCGCTGATGACAGCAAACGGATGCCATTCGCCTGGCCAAAAGATGGATATTCTACCAAAATGTCCAGCAGCTGTATGCCTCTTGAATCCTTCGAGCATCATAAGATTGCCTTTTTTCAACACGCTTGCTTTCACCTTTTGCTGACGAACCAGTAGCCATGGATGAAAAATCAAGATTGTCTGAACGATTGCATTCCAAAAGTTTGGACGAGATATGACAATGCTCCCCAAAGATACATCTTCATCTCTTGGCTGGGCATCCAATGTATACTGACTGTAAAAAGAGGCTTTGAGAAATACATGAGCCCACAATACAGGCATCAAAAGCCATCCTAGATATCGGTGTGTGTTTTCAAACAGATTATGGTGAGGAGTTCTGCAAAATGGGCAAACGTTTGTTTTTCTCCGGTTTCATTCCAGACATGAAAAGTGAAAGATCAAATAGAAACCTTTGTCTAACGTACCGCATGGCCGGAATCGAGAAGAATACCATCATGCCCAGGATGACAAATAGGAATATTCCGGTGATGCTTGTTGCAACACCAGCAGGAACATCTCCAACCCATCCAGGACCTCTTGCGTTACTTAACCATTCTGAACAGGTATAAAATATAATCCAAAGGAATCCAGAGAAGCCACAACCGGAATGGAGTCCTCCAGGGACCTGATAGAGGAATTGAGCAATCCAAAATTTTGTCATATTTGGTGCATGTTTCCCTATTTTACAGGTCGACCAATACAAGCATTGTAGCACAAGCTCTGTCCGGAAAAAGATGCATATGGAGATATTGATGAGACCACACGCCCCCGCGTCCATATTGCTTGGGATTGGATTCCAATTGGGTAGTGTCTCTGCATTTCATGGTGGTTTCATTAGTCTTGATTTCCAAGGAATATAACGATATTCAAATATCACTGATCCATATATTCCCTCACCTGTGCCAACTAGAATAATAAAGAGGACGTTCAGGACTACCGACATTGAAAAAACCAGGTGATAGAGCAGTACATGTGCTCCAAAGCCAGGATGGTGGGCAGTGTACCGAACCTCTGGACCAAGTTGGATTCCATGAGCTTGACCAAAAGTCATCTCAATATCTTTTGGACCCTTCAAATCCTTTTCATCACCTTTGATTGGTTCATCAATCTCAATCCACTGCAAGCTCAAAAGTTTCACAATTGATGTCAATCTTGACAATTTTCTTGTATCATTTCTATTGAGCATTGATCATTAATCGATTTCCTACCTTCATTGTGTCTCCATTCTTTTTCAATATTTTACTTGCTGAACTGTTAATGAATTTAGTGAATGTATTGTGAATTTTAGCAATAGTGGTCTTTGAAGCTGTTTTGGTATTGTACTGCTCAATATCCTTTTCAACAGCAGTCGTTGCGATGAACACGCCTCTGCAATATAATTGGCCCCAGTCATTAAATATGAACCTTAACATTCATTAACAAGATTAATCTTAGATTAGACGTACTGCAAAGTCTGTAACGAAACTAGGATCATTGTGAATGTTGGCCTCTGTGTTGGATCCTGGTGCAGACACTCTTTGATCAGATTGGTAAAATCTGCATGCAAACCTGCAAGGCACACCTCAAAATACAACATTGCGAATAATATCATTATTATTAAGGTTAGAAAATTACTAGAGATAGGAAATATTATAGATCCGCATCGGGACAAGCCAAGGAAAACATACCATGTTCATCATTCTGAACTGATGGGATCTCTGGCCTGGAAGCTGCAAGAATCCTCGCCGTGACCTCTTTTGGTTTCAGGTTTGCCCATGGACGACGTCTCGATAACATCTACAGTATTAATTGACACGTTTTGATGACCATGTATCCCTTCTATGCCTTAACATCTCAATAGCAGTGGAATGCAGCAATGCAAGGGAAAAGTTGCTCTTTGATAAGCTTACCATAAGCAGGCACATTCCGAAAGCATACACATCAGATTCCTCGGTAAATAGATCGCATGATCCAGCAAGGATTTCTGGTGCAAGGAAGAGAGGATCTGATACCTTCAGGACATCAATCATTTCGTCATGGTCGATGAGAGAAGAGCAGTACCAATCCGCAACAGCAGCATCCCCATTCGTCTTTAGAATTATGTTTGATGGTTTTAGTGCCCCGTGGCTTATATTTTGGGATGAATGAAGCTCCATCATCGCTTGAGCGATATGGATGCTATATCTGATGAGGTGCTTCCAGCCCAATGGCGGACCCCCAGATCTCAGCTTTTCATCAAGAGATTTCCCTGGCAAAAACTCAAACTTTAAATCTAAGGTCCCATCATTCTCGTCATACTTAGATCCCAGAAACTTTTGGAGGCTACTGTGAGATATTTTCCTGTATCGCTCTGCCTTTAATCGCTTTTCAGAGCCAACAACATGCAAATTTGCCCGAAGCCTCTTCACTGCTGGGTAGGGCTGACCATTAACCTTCACCGCTCCTGGTAATTCATATATCTGCAAACAGAACCCCGAAGTTAGTCGACATCATTTTCATATCCTTCTCGTGAAAATCTATCGCACTTGTCCAAGAATGCCAGCTTTCTGCGCTGGTTTCTGCACGTTCGTATCCATGTTTCGCAGGGGCACTGGATTAAGATGTGCCTCCCAGAGATCGATGATAAATCAATTTCATGAAACAAAAATGCAGAGGGAGAAATCTTTGAATACAATAGTTGGTTTCGACTGTGCTTTTATCACCGCGGTGGGTGTGGACCTTGTCTCGTGAATCGGAGGAAGGTTCCTGAGGAACCTGTTGACTGAAGATTGTCGATTCATCCGATACTTGTTCCCGAATGACTCAGGTGGATCACTCCTGAGTAGCCATTCTTAGAATCTTAGACTATTACATCTTTATCTTTAATTCTGTAGCCCAAGTTTCAAAACATTGCAAAAGACTAGGATGGCTTACTTGCATGACATAGCATGTAATCATGAGATTGCAACAGGACAAATATTATACACATTATTGAGATCCAATCCTTATCTCTGTTTCTCGTAAAAGAATTGACCATTATTAAGAGTCTCTCTTAGAGTGGCAATTGAAGATCGCGTCAGGAAAGTTGCAGCACGGTCCAGCCTGTTATATATATATCCTTGGCATCGAGGCTCCTTGTCACAGTAACCTCCTGCAGACCCTGGTGTTGCAGAATCTAGGATGCAACTTTTTGATGCGTTTAAATCTTTACTGTCTGCATATCATCATCATGATATCAGTTAGTATCGTCATGGCATATTTAGGTAAGGAGGTCATTTAATGGCACCTACTTTGACAGAAGAAATGAGCTAGGGGGCCGATTACTTGCCCTTTTCGGGAGTATCCATTTACTCTCACCGGCTTTTCAAAGAAAACAGAACTAGGATTAAGCGGTTCTGGATCTTCTGAAGTTTTATTTGATTCCTTCAGCTCTGCTTCATTTTGCTTTGTTTCCCAGATAAAGCCTGAGCAATCGCTCTCTCCTTGGCATCGCATCAATGCAGCTTCAGAATCCCCATCAAGAATGCATGGTGAAACGCCTTCGCATTCGAAATCCCCATTTCCTTCAGGTAGCACTCTATTTATCATAGTATACCCATTTACCAACATAGGCAAAGAGGAAGTTCCAATGATGGGTCTGTCTGGAAGCTCTTCTGGCTCCTTGGAGGTTTTTGGAGGAATGAGCCCTCCAAGAGCAATGGATTGTGGGAATGCCACACCATTGATTCTTCTTGGGTCAAAATCTCCATCGTAATTGCAATTGACCAAAGATCTATCCTTTCCAATATCGCATCGTAGGACAGAGTCGAACGTATGAGTGATGTACGCATGGTTCAGAGAGTCAAATGAAATGCCCCTGGGAGAATTCAATCCATCCAATGCCACGGTGCAAGATTCCAAAAAGCCCTCCATGCTGATGAAACATCTGAATATTGTATTTTCTTTTGAATCCACGACATAAATGTAGCCATAATCATACACTCCAACGTCCAGTGGCCCAGTGATTTGTGGTGAGGTCGAGTTGGATAATGCGATTTGACAGTCCTTCAGGTCGCCTTCAGGGGTCAGTATGCAAACCGAAACAGTTTGATTTTGATAACTTGAAATGTAGACAAATGCTGATCCGTATGCCTCCACAGACGCTTGTTCACCAGAGATGGCATCATTCAACCGACAGTTCTCCAATTCACCGCCTTCCACAATGTCACAGACTGTGTGAGGATCAAATCGATTAGCAATATAGGCAGTAGAGTTCGTAACTGAGATTCTAGAGGGCACTCTGGTCCTCGAACCAGTCTCTCTACAGTTTTCTAGCTCGTTGTCATTTCCAATGTCACATCTGAATACGCCATTGGCTTCAGCAATAAACAAGTAGTTGTCCTTCCAAACAGCCATGCCATCAGGTCCAAGAAATTTGGGTCCAGTCACTGTACAATTTTTCATTGTACCAATCGAATCCCTATCGCATTTATATATAGCACCTTCTTCAAAATTGCTCGCGAAAACAGCCCCCCGTCTGCTTACAGCCACATAGTCTGGAGGTTTCCTGCCCTGAGCAGAGGAAAAGCAGAACTCAAAATCCCCTTTCTCATTTATAGAACAAGTGGTAACAGACTCATTCAAGCTATTTAGAACAAATGCTTGTCTCTTATCCTTTCTGATTTCAATATCGCTAGGTTTTTCGAATAAACCTCCAGTGGGTCCACATGCAGAAAGTGATCCAGTCGATGCATCCTTAGTACACTTGATGACTGAATTTTCCTCGAAATTTGGCATGTAAGCAAAACCCTCATATAAAACAACGTCATTAACACCTTTAAATCCAAAACCTTCTTCTGCACAGTTTTCAAGCTCTCCATCCACTATTTTGCACAAGATAATCATCTCATCCTCTTGGACAATGTAGACAAATCCTGTTTCAGGGTCATATGTTATTCCATATGGTGTCTTCAGATCATCAAGATCCACTTCGCATTCTGTAAAAGTAAAATCTTGTTCAATCTGACATTTTGTTACAGTGCCTGTCTCGTCGTTTGTGATAAATACGCTCTCATCGACAATAGTCAGATCAACAGCACCAGGGATATCTTGTGCAGCATACGTGCAATTATTTAACTCTCCATTCAACTTATCAATCTCGCAAAATCTGATCGAATCAGACAAAGGAAGAGCATAGTACAGCACCGACTCCTCTTGTCCCCTCGTTGTTCCATTGAAAATCGTAAGACCGGCTGTTGCATTGACAGGCTCCCCAGTTGGAGCACATTGGTAGAACTCCCCATTAGTATCAACTCCACACTTGTACAAAATGCTCTCTCCTCCAACATATGCAAAAGCAGAGTCTGGTTCAAAATCTGCAAAATAGATATGTATCTCTGTGAGTCTCTAGAAACCTCGAGAAGCATCATCACAATCAGGTGTAGAAAGAGTAATCTGATATCGAAGTTTGACACCCATGTCGCAGTCCATTGCAGGTGGCTATCGTGACAATGTACAATCATCATCATGTCTAAATTCAGTCATAAGACATAGTTTCATACATTCGACTTCTTTAGCCTTGCATAAGCAAAGAATTGCCGATACAAAAGCGAGTATTGAAAGGCTTTTGATAAACGTTGACAAAGAGGCACTATGTCCCATCGTAGACAAGACAATTGAAATTTACGCCCAATCTCCAATTCACATCAACTATTTTTTGATAAAAGTATATTCCATTGGATAAAGCAAATGCAACGCGGTTTTAAGGTTCTTAGAGACCCGCGGGAGCGATTGAGGAAGCTACATGAACCCATGTTTGATTGCTGCTGGGATATCCCAGATCGATCTGCACGACCACTGCCTTTCTGGATCCGGTCGAAACATCAAAAGGAGTCGATCGTCCCCAGACTTGGGTAATATCTTGGGTAGAACGAACGGCTCCAAAGACAGGCAGCATTAAAGCGATCAAGAGTGCAAATGATTCTGCCAGAAAGAATTTATAGAAGTATGGTCACGATGCAAAGAATGTCGAGCTTACTCAAAGCATCAGGGATGACGTCCATTCACAGCTGCTTGTGTAAATATTCAGCCAAGTCATAGCTTTGTCCCAAAGATATTTTCTTTAATACATAAATCAATGCTTTGTTGCGTCGATCACTGATACCAAACCAATAAGGATAACGTTTTGGATTGCATTTCAGAAACCAGGGCACGTATTCTAGCCAGCCTGAGTATGACTGGTCCAATTCGGTGAGACTGACCTGTCGTCTCTTCCATTCAGGGTGTGACTCCAACGAATAGTGGAAATCCTGTTCTTTGTTGATTTGTCCAATTGTATAATTTTTTATTTCAGCTGTACCGTCGTACTCGGTGGCGGAAAGCTGCTTCAGGATTTGGCTGGGCACAAATGCAGGGTTGGTCAGATGTATTCCGCCTTTGACAAACTTCCAAGAAGCCCCACGAGCTTCCTGTAGCTGAGAAGAAAACTTTCGACGCCCATCGTCTTCTCCAGAAGCAATAACTTTCCAAGTAAAAATTGTAGGTAACGTGTAGGTATATGGTAGATCAGGGGCTGAATGGTCAGTGCGGTATGCCTTGTTCAAATTACCAAGAGGCATCCAAAGAGCACCAGAAAATAGATTGTCCGATAGCTCACACCACTTCATTTGATTTAATGTATCACGTTGAATCACTTCATCAACGTCCCCACTTATGAAGACATCGTTAGCCTGTAGAGCATTGGTGGAGTTCGCCCAGTTCTTAATCTTTTGAACCCCAACAATTGTTTGCAGAGCCTCCACGGACCAGATATCATCCTCCCCAGCTGCGACGGCTTTCTGGATATCTACATCATCAACGACAATATAGAATATCTTTTCTTTTGGAAGAAATCGAAACCTTTCTGTGTGACGGAGGGCTTCCCACATCAATGGTTTAGTGCTGCGCCCTTCTTTTCCTTTTGGACTGTGAGTTCTTGTGGATTCCACCAGGAATATGTAATCGACTACATCATGAGACTCTTGCAGTGCTATTTCAAGCGTATCTCCTTCAAAAGATATGAGAAGCATTTGAGCTACGCGTCTTGGCCTCTCCAAGCGGCGACCTGTAAATGCTGACTGTCCGGAGCAAGATGGCACTGCCTCTAAAGGAGGAGGTTGGCACGAGTCACTAACTGGGACGACCGGATCTAAGCGTGCCACCATTGCGAGAGCGTGCACCAGCTCACTCTTGGAAACCATGTCGGCATGCCAATTCAAGGGAGCATCATCATTCCATAACGCCGTATCGGTGTCTCCAAGGTGGCTTCGCCAGTTCAAGCCCGAAGAACATCTTATTCGTATTTGCAGCCCGACGCCTATACAAAGAAGGATGGCGAGGGTCATCAAGATGACATGAGGAAATGAAATTTTGTACTTTGATCTGATCATTGGGCGGTAAAGTCACGATTCAGACAGATTTGATATCTCTGTCGTCTTGGAGCGTGACCAAACTAGGGATCCGGGACCCTCCATGGAGATCCGGACGCCTTTCTGCAGGATTCAAGTACCATAAACTAACAAGTGGGATATAATAATGTTTTATTTAAAGCCCCATATTTTTTACAATTTATTCCCAAACGAGTTAAAGACAACTTCAACAAAGAGTTATGGATGACCAAAGGTAAACCAGTACACATGTACCAGTACAGTGTGCATATAGAATGCATGCATATGCTATATGATCACTATTTGTCATCATCAATTATTGGATCATGCTCTTAGACTGAATTTCAGGTAGCAAGGGCATTTTGGATGCAGTATGGGGGTTGGAATCTCTCAAGCTTTTGGATTTCCACACAGTGGTTATTTCTTAGCATTGTGGTCTATCTTCAGGGGCTAAATAATCTCGGCAATTCGTCCATTGTCCATCACAACAGATGCAATATGCGCGGATACATGTTTCACAGTAGGCGATGGCACCATTACTGTACGCTTTTCCTTTCCAGGTGCACGTGCCTGTCATCTCTGGTGGCTCCCAAACTTCAAGCACCCCAGGTTTTGATTGTCCATCATTTCCACATCTCCCACAAGTATTCTGGCAGTAATTCCCAGCTATCATCCATTCTTCGCTGCACTTACCCCATACCTTTTGTTGACGACAATTATAATCTTCTGAGGGCGAAATATCTCGACAGATTTCTTTTTCCTCGCCTGAGGATAGATCAGGTGTGGCAACCCCTGTTGTCCCTGCGGAGCCAGGCCCCTCGATGAATGTGGATGTCACCTTCTCTGTCAACAACTCAGATCCAGGCAGGGTGGCCTCGAGAACGTCGGTGAGCAAGCCGTCATTCAAAGCCGCCTGCTCCAGGTCCAGAGCCTCCTGGTTTGCCAGGGGCACGTCCTCCGGGTCCTCCGTGGTGCGCACGCAGTCCACGTTGAAGATGACTGGGTTCACCTGAAGCATGCTCCTGCGAGACGTCGGGCACGTGGCCTGGCACACGGTGGGGTACCAGGAGGCGCTCAGTTTGCCCAGCTTTCCGATGTTCATACAGTACCCGATGGCCAGGTCGTCCAGCTGCTCCAGGGTCAGGTCGGTGCAGGCCACCCCGCCCGGCAGACCTGCCGTCACCACAAAGTCCACCTGGGGCGACAGCTCTGGCACGTAGGTGGGAGCCGGAGGGAGGGGGGGCACTGGTGTGATATCCAACTCTTCTGCTGAGGATCCTGGAGCCCCCCCAGGCCCCTCGATGAATGTGGATGTCACCTTCTCTGTCAACAACTCAGATCCAGGCAGGGTGGCCTCGAGAACGTCGGTGAGCAAGCCGTCATTCAAAGCCGCCTGCTCCAGGTCCAGAGCCTCCTGGTTTGCCAGGGGCACGTCCTCCGGGTCCTCCGTGGTGCGCACGCAGTCCACGTTGAAGATGACTGGGTTCACCTGAAGCATGCTCCTGCGAGACGTCGGGCACGTGGCCTGGCACACGGTGGGGTACCAGGAGGCGCTCAGTTTGCCCAGCTTTCCGATGTTCATACAGTACCCGATGGCCAGGTCGTCCAGCTGCTCCAGGGTCAGGTCGGTGCAGGCCACCCCGCCCGGCAGACCTGCCGTCACCACAAAGTCCACCTGGGGCGACAGCTCTGGCACGTAGGTGGGAGCCGGAGGGAGGGGGGGCACTGGTGTGATATCCAATCCCTGGCTCCCATTGGATGTCTCTAGGTCTTCTTGAGCTTTCACAAGGACCTGATGTGATGCAATTGCCAAAATGAAGAAGAATCTGAGGATAACGCGTTTAGCTTGAAATCCAGAGAATTCTGTGCGAGGTTGCATGGTCCTAGCTTCAGACATAACCAGCAATCTGAAGTATTTCGAAGTGTATGTATCGATGTATTTTATTCAAATATGAAATAAGAATATGCATACGATGTTTGGACAAAACAATTGAAGCACGAGAACCCGAGCCATTGGAATAGCCGAACTTCATTCAGATTCATCCTGGGAATGTTCATCAAGCTGCCATCGCTAAGGTTCTAAGTCGCCACGCTTTAAAGCTTTCATCATGGATTTCCCCCTGAGTCATTGCTGTCATGGTCTTGCAGTTAGCCACATCCAAACGGGATCGAGGTGGCTGCCTTTTATCAAGCTGGATCTTACGATGGTGAATTGGTTTCAGGTCGTTCAGGTTCTGGATTTTAACTTCAGATACGTGCACTGGATTTGCTGGCCAGAAATTGGCAATGATTAGGGATCCAGTCTTCTAATAGCTTTGGAAGAATTGTCCAGAGTGGCAATGAGATTCGCTGGTCGAGATGCTCTTCAAGATGCCCAAGGAAGGTTCCCGTACCACCTCCGATGTGGAATATGCATTCGGTCAGATTCACCATGAAGTTTCCTTGTGTATAGGAATTTACGAACCTTGGGAGTGAACCCATTTTTGTTATTGACGTGCGTGAATCAATTTTTTTGTGAATAGTAAAAAGATTGGGCAACAAATGTGCTGAAGTTGATTTCTAAAGCGTTCACACGATACAGGCGACCTTCTCATCTGATAAGTTATCTAACAGATAGCATGTTGAAATCCTTCTTGATCGGTGGTTTTACGCTATTTTTTTTGGGACAAGGTGCGTTTGATTTCCTTATTATTTTGATTGAAATGATCCCTGGTTGTTATCTCACGCTAAAATTTCTTAGTAGACTAGCAATACCCTTCCTGAGGTTGCAGCGCGAGGGTCTGGTTGCCCCTCTATCGTCGGAGAGCTAAGCACTCTTGCACACGATGTACGAATATTCTCCTTTATTTTCATTTGGAGACATAGTAAAGGCCTGCTGTTAAAGATCGTTTGTCCGGCTACGCAGGTGACTGGAACTGTTGAGATTACAGAGGATTGTCAACTGAGTGTTGAGAACTTCAGGTATTTCTCCCTGGATTGGCTTCTGGACTTTCATCCATTATACTGATCTTCTAGAATAAAATATGATTAAATATTGTTGCAGCTATGATGGAGAAGCTCCAGCAGCCTTCTTCTGGGCGGCAGATGCCTGCGATCCGGTGAGCTTATCAAAAGGAGTATTCCTGTCCCCTGAGCCAGTCCCAGGACCAAATTTTCAAGAGACACTGAGGCTTCCAGTGGACGATACGATTGATTTCAGCAGTATAGGCTGTATTTCGTTCTACTGCGTTGATTTTAATGCTGACTTTGGGAATTTCGAAGTCATTCCGCAGGTTACTACCAACGGTCCCTCCTCTGAGTAGCACTGTGTGTGTACACATGTGTACACTGGTAGTAGGTACTGAGGGTAGCCACGCTCGAAATCTGAGTAAAATGTATTATTGTGGCCATTTTTTGTGTCGGCGATGGATTAAACAATAACATTGAATAATATATATGGCTTTCGTGTAAATTTCAGAACGTTGATGCGGGATTTGATCTTACATTTAAATGAGACTTTACATCCAGGGACTGCATGCATGTGGACAAGTTGTGCATAAGCACATATGCTACCTACCTATATCTATACCTCGTTTAAAGAAAAGGATCATCGGATTCTAGCAGAGAACAAAAATTATCTTGATTCTTTGATCATTGAATATACTTCAATTGCCTTGGGCCTCTTACCTACAGATAGATACAAACAAGCTCGCAAATCACCTTCGAGAATTCAATCACCCTTGGTGATTCCCTTGGTGCAACAATCGCAAAAGGATATTTCCTTACCTGGCTCGTTCGACAAACATCTGCTTATGAGATCGCATATTTCCTGTGGACACTCCTCGCCAGGAATTGGATCGCGGTTTGGACCTTCGAGCGTGGGTGGCTGTCTAGTTATCAGCTCCCTCAAGACCTGCACCAATCAATAGATGCAACATGAGCGATTGCAATGTATGCCTGCTTGCTTGCTCAAGGCTTCTACGTACCACACCAAAAGAATAAATATCTGCTTTAAGATCATATGGCTCTCGCCGTAAAATTTCTGGCGCAATGTATACAAGTGTCCCAACAACAGTAAATCTTCCAGGACCATCCAAGAAGCGAGAGACACCTACATCTCCAATCTTTGCCAATGTTTTTGACTCGTCCAGCAAAATGTTCTGTGTCTTAATATCTCTATGAAGCATGCTCTTTGAATGAAGATAACACAATCCTTTGATAATGTCAAGTGCGATTTTCTTCCCATGTTTGCCCCATGAAAAATGATGCCTCAACTTGGGGTTCGCAATAGATTTTGCAAGGTCACCGCCGCCCATGTACTCCATAACCACATAGAGCTTCTTATTTTCCCTACAAACTCCATATAAATGTACTATATTTTGATCATGCAGTAATTTCATGATCTCTGCTTCCTGTATGCAGGCCTCTCTGATTCCAGGATCCTTTGAGTCCATAATTTTCAAGGCTACCTCTTGCACACCACCTTTGATAGCTTTTACCACCCTGCCATACCCACCTTTACCAAGGAGCAAATCATCTCCATCTTCGTCCTTGCAGATCTCAATATCTTTTGTTGAGATCATCCAGCTATCAGATCTCGAAACTTCCAAAATCATCTCGGCACTGCTCTTTGCAGAGGAAAGTGAGCGAGACTCGCTCATTTTTTGTTCCTTCTTCGTATCATCCGTCTTTCCTGCCTCAAGGTTTAGGGTAGTTTTATTGGCATTTTCCAAGAATTGCTTCTCTTTCTTATTATGTCTGTACCAGAAGTATGCAATCACAGCAACAAGGATGACTGCAGGCACAAAGAAGACAATTCATAGCAAGTAAATACCTCGATATTATCATCTATGTGGCCAATTTTCAAAGTTCACGGCTTACCTGCGACTGAAACACCGACTGCGATTCCAATTGTTGTTCCAGAAGAACTGCCACCAGAGCTAGTAGAGTTACTCGAATTGCCGTTTCCTTCTGTGTCTGGCGTTTCCGTTTCTATGGGATCTGGAGATGGACTAACAGTGACTGCAGGGGGAGAGTTCGAACTTTCTTCTGGAGATGGACTAACAGTGACTGCAGGGGGAGAGTTCGAACTTTCTTCTGGAGATGGACTAACAGTGACTGCAGGGGGAGAGTTCGAACTTTCTTCTGGAGATGGACTGACAGTGACTGCAGGGGGAGAGTTCGAACTTTCTTCTGGAGATGGACTGACAGTGACTGCAGGGGGAGAGTTCGAACTTTCTTCTGGAGATGGAATCACCGCAGCAGAGCCTATAGCAGGAGATTGTGAAGCAGGAGGTGATTTTTTCGCGTTACTGTCTCGCTCAGGAGACACAAGAGCTCTTAGTTCGCTGTCAGTATAGCCCCATGACCTTGGGGCTATATCAGGAACCTGCACTGCTCTTTCAAGATCAAGATCGCTCCAACATTGCACTAGTCCTGCCCTGATGCCACAAGCCTGAAATTGAGCACCTGAAGCAGCTGTCCATTCATCATTTGGCTCGAATATATCGTCCTGACTATATGCGGTATCACCCCAGCAATGCTGCGAGCAAGAATAGAAAATGTAAAAAAGAGTATCATGCAAAAGATCTCAGCAGAAGTGCTGGGATGCAAGTCTACTTACCATACGAGTGTTACTATCTATTGCACATATCACCTGAGCCCCCCCAATGTTAGGCAGCCATGTCGTGTCAATCTGAGGCAATTGGATCTGGGGTGCATCTTTCCTTCCAAAGCACTCCAGCTCCCCGTCCACTGTAACTAAACAAAGCTGGTACACTCCAGCAGCCCCTACTTGGTAGTTTCCCGCTGGAGTTGGGTCAAAGGTATTCTCATCCTCGTTACCCCAGCACGATAGCTCATCTGCTGTATTCAGGGCACAGATGAAATCAGACATTGTCAGAACTTGCTTCCACTTTGTGTCCCCATCAAGTTCGGGAACATTTTCAGCTTGCTGAATAATATCATTTGGACCCCAACATGAAATTGAGGATGTTTGGTTGTTATTACTGTATATGATAGCGCAAGCATATGGATTTTCTGTGGACACAGACACCTGCATCCATCTTGCATCATCTGGAGCAGTTGACACCGGAGGGTCAAATGCATCGGAGTCCCCCCCTGCACACAATTTCTCTACGTAGTATATACGTTTCAGGTAACATCTCGTGTTATACATGTACAAAAGTTAGCAAGTTTAATGTAACCTACAGCATTCGATTGATGAATTGGAGACAGCGCAGCATTGCAGATTACCACAGCTCAAACTGATAAAGTCTGGTCCAACTGGATGGTTTATTTTATTTGATGTCACATTCAGTCCCCAGCAGTCAATATCAAACTCGTTATCAATGGCACATGCCAGCTGGGAGCCCGCTTCAATCGTATTCACAGGGACAGGATAACCAGGCAATATTTGATTTCCAGTTGCTGTATACTGCATTGTAGTCCATGTGCCTCGAGATGGTCAATAAGAACTTAGCAACACTTTACAGCATTGCATGATTACTTTACCCGTACCATATATCCCATCAGAGTGACGCTCACAATGGCTGCCTTTATAAGACCATATCTCAATGACCTGGTCAGGTCCATCCTAGGCGTCGCCACCCCTCCATGATGTCGACCCATCTTTCGTTAATCAACTTATTTTTCTTATTCAACCAATATTTCTAAAGAATACAATCTGACCAAACTACAAGTTATAGAATTTTCGACGCGTGGAAGGAAGTTAGTCGAAGGCGACTCAGTAAGAACTAGAGCTCTATCACCGAATCCATATCTTGCGTTGTGACGCAACTCTGGAACAATTGTCGCTTATTCTTCTGTAATACTGGGGAACCCGTGGATCTCCAGCATCAAGTCTCTTTTTCCGAGTGAAGTGAGCACCCGGTGGATTCCAGACATCGATTCCTAGCGGCATCCCCATCGTTGGACCTTACCAGGGCATTCGGGCAACCTTGTCTCGGACAATACAATGAATCTGCATGAATCTACGTCAGGAATCTACATGAATCTTGGCCCAAGCCTCGACATACGGATCCGCAAGATGCCAACTCGCTCACCCCAAGAGTCCCATTTGGAACAGTTATTCCAATTCGAAATAAATGGGTGATATATAGTTTCGGTATAGTTTAAAAATACGATTGAGAAGGCAATTTGCTGGAAAAAGAAGTGATAACTTTGTGCAATTATGAAGCAACGCGTTTCCTGTGTCACGCGGTGTATGCTCTGCATATTCCTATTTACTACTGGATTTTCACAGGAAATAGGTATTGAACCAGCACCACCTCTTCCTCCTACACTAGAATATGAGCCTTTGCTATCACCACAGGTGGGACTCGTGGTAGCTGCACATCTTCCTGGGGGGGTGTCATGCAACGAGTTATCTCCACAGCAGCTACAGGACTTGGCAGCAGGATATTGTCTCAATTTGATGAAGATGGCAAAGCTGGACAATAATTGGTCCATCAACACTTGCGAAGCTATCTGCTCGGAAAGTCGTCGAAGGCTGTTGGCCGTTGTTCCAGTCATTTTGAAGATAAACTTTGCAAGGGCTGTGGTTTCCCCTGAAGATGTAGAAGCGGCGAATAGCCTCGTTAATGAGCTTGAAAAGAAGACGGAAGGGAATATTCTTGAATTCGTGCTGGAAGAAACTCTGCCCAAGGCAAAGTTTCTTGATCAGAGAACAAGATTCAAGTATATTGAGCAAGAAAATGTTGGCTCCGGACCATCTTTCAAGCCAGCAATTGTGACACCCGAAGCTCCTCCTCCGAAGGCGAAGACTCCTGTAGGAGAATGCGTAGATGTGCCAGTCCCCGGAGGAAACTCTTGTCTCCAGCATAAGGGATGGAACAATTGTTTTGATGACTGGGTGATTGAAGGAGATTTTTGTGCAGCTACATGTGGTCGGTGCGACCTGCCCATTGGTAAGCCAATAGTTGTCGATAATATTGGTAGAATAGATCAGAGAAGAGATCGTGAGGCAGATAATACCGATTATCCAACGGATCAGGTAGAGTGTGATGATCTGCAAGCATCAGATGGGTACCCATGTGCGACACAGAAGGGTCTTGGCAGATGTGATGAAGAGTGGTTCATCGTAGGGGCGTACTGCAGAAGAACTTGCGGTCGTTGCAAGTATTGATCTATCCAGTATTACAATAAATTTCATAGTCTGTTTGTTTCATCATGCTGAGTGCACGGACAGGTTCAAGGGTCTCTACCATTCCTTTGGCAATAATATCACCCAGATTGCATCCTACTAATCTTGTAAGAAGGATTGAAACTTGACTTCGAAAGGGCATTCCAAGGTTACACATAATACATTACTAGTATTCGTTTTGTTTTAATCTATGCTGCTAAATGTTTGTTCCAGTAATGGCTCGTAATGGTACTACCAAGGCAGTATGACACTGAGCCAATGAGGAACCTCATAGGTCCTTAAAATGGGGTACTTAAAAAGTCATTTTTTTTTATGTTTATTCCGGATACACAAGTGCCATAGGATCGTCATGCATCAATAGATCCATCAGCTGCTTGGAAGCTTTTGGGCCTATTCTCCTGGATTCCCCTCCTGTGCACAACATATTTTCTAGTCTTCTCTGTTTGATTGATTCGGGAGTCGAATTGTCACTGAGCATCTCGTATAATCCTCTTAAACTTTGATACTGTTGTATTAAAGCATGTGAAGCCCTGGGACCCACAGAAGGCAGAGCGCAGAGAGCATAAAGAGGACATTTCATCTCTGGTTTTGGCAGAGGATGTGTCACCAACAAAGTTTCCAAAGCCTTGGACCCTGTTCTACTTTTTGTTTTTCCTGCAAGATGCTTTGCGCCAACATTTTCCATTTCTTTATGCCGTACTGCAATTGCTTTTGTAAAAGCACAAATATGATTCGATGCTTCTTCAGTACTGGATACATCAAAAACATCAATGTCTGAGCGTTCAATCAACAGACGAGACAAAAATTTACGTGTCTTATTCCCTGAGAAAAAATCAGCTTGAGTAGCATCAGCCATGGCTTTTTTATGATCCAAACGTTCCTGCTTCTCAATGTACTGCTGCAGGCGGTGTATGATGATGTTGATTCTGCACCCAACCATTGCATCCTGAATCGTCTTCAGCATGCTTCCCACCTTCTTCTCATGCACAAGATCAATAAATTCTTTTGCTTCAAAGCACAGAGCAATGAAAGGCTCCATCTTCTCCACAAATATCATCCCATCCTCGCTTGGCCACCTTCTTGACCAGACTGCACATGGATATTCTATAGCTTGGACATCTGACACTTCGTACGCTATCTTTTCATGTTCGCCTCTATCCCCAGATTGTTGAAATTTTTGCGCGATTGCAAGCCCTAGAGGTTGTGTCATTAGTCGTGGATGCATAATAACTTTCAAAAATTTAAGCACATGTTTGTCACTCTGAAATTCCCTGTGTACTTTCTTTGCTTGTTTCAAAAAAGCTCTGCAATTCACCAAAAAGCGGTCAGCGATTATCCATGTAGCAGCCAAATCATAATTCTATTCAACCATTATTAATAGTATCAACGATGTATCCAACGACGCACTTTTCCTTCTCCTTCTCCCTCTTTTCCTCTTCTGTCAGAGACAACTTGCTTCGCTTTTTCCCTTGTGGGTCGTCTCTTCCCTCAAGTGTAGTCTCTTTCGTTACCTGAGAGCCATCGAGCCCCATGTCCCCTTCGTGATGCACTGACACTCGGTCGATTTCCTTTTTTCGTGAGGACTCCTTCTCCCCTAAAATGGCAGCATCCTTCAAACGCTCCTGACAACGCTGCTTCAGTCCTTGGCGCAACTCTTTCCCAATATTAACCAATTCCTTCAGCGCATCCTTTTTTGATTGCGATCCTTTCCACAATGTATCGCACTTCGAGACATCACTCTTCAGATCATCATCATCGAGAACAATTGTTCCACCAGCACCCTTTTCAGGGCTCACCAGATCGGTCACATCTACCACATCAACGGTCTCCGCCTTTTCCTCTGCAATCACCGTCCCTTTCTCAATTCTCTTCTCGACTATCTCATCTTCCAAGAGCGTTAAATCCACTACTTTATCACCGTCCATTCCACAGTCGACAAATTTGTTTGAATTCTACTCTACCTTGTACTGACAACAGGTTGCTCTGATTGTCACCATGGCTCAACACAGAGCATTCATTTTACGTAAATTTTAAGAATAATTTTAAATTTTATATCGGCTCGCCATCTTGCTCCCTTAGAGCAAGACCGAAATTGCTTTCCCATCGCCAGCACCCCTGGTACCGGTCCGACCAGAGTCTGGTCCCCATCGAGGGGACAACTAATATTTGTTTGAATGAAAAAAAATGAATAAATCCTCATCTTCATTCGGCTAATATGGAGCCCAATTTACTAACATTGTGACTATATCGTTAGTATTATAAAATTGTTTGTTTCAAACTCGGTAGTAAAATTTCGGGTGACTGGGGACTGCGCGTCTAGCAATATGGACAGAGAATGGCAATTGGTTGGTAGGAGAAAACTGGGCACGCGTTGCGGTGCAGACTTGTAAGCGCAATAGTAATATCAAATATGTATTGATTGTATCAAAAATGAGACAAACTTTTAATCAACGTATGTTTGCCATAAAAGTGCAAGCCTGAACTGGGGTAAGAATGTCGTTTCTGAGACGTTTGAGTTGGAAACCTAGCCTTATTGTAAGGTTAATCAGGCAGCATTCCATCCCAAATTTTCTACATGATGACTTGAATTCATTATCATCTATTAGATGTATTAGGGACAACGGACAAACTCAAATTAGACGATATGGCCAAGATACGTCGAGTGAACCATCAAGAAAAGCCGGGTCTGAAGGCTTGACACCTGTGAACAACAATGCATCACACTGGCTGGATCGCCTGTTTCATGGGGCGCTGAGAGACTATCTCGAAGATGCAATGAGACGGTGGTGGATTCATGGACTGGTTACAGATAGATGCAAGTCATACAAAGAGCTTCAAGGGATAGAGAAAAAATGGTTGAAAGAAGCATTGGAGAGACAATTTCACATGTACCAAGACAAATACGCTGACCGAGTTGTCGATTCTCGGAGTAGACTACATGTGTCAATTGCGAGCCTTGTGCTTGCTTCTAGTGCATGCTTGAAACCATTCCTGAAGGATGAATCTCTGGTTGAGAAGATTATCTCTGAGCACATGGGAAGTAGGACTGCTCCAGCATTAGAGTAAGTTCGAGTATGATATGAAACATCTTGTTGATATGATGCATATTTCTTCTTGTATATTTATGTTTGCATTCATATATCAATTCAGGTTGCTGATGAAATTGACATCATTTCTTCATCGTAATGATTATGAAACAGCAGTTGGTAGATTGCAAGCTCTGCATCTTGATTACGGCCATGGATTTGGCATGGTATTAAAAATGGGCCAGGAGATATCCACTCTCACCATACATACATGCTTATACAATGAGATTTTCAAGCAAGAAGGGTCAGAAAACCTTTCTTCCTGCTGTTGCTGCAGCCAAGACAGAATTTGGCTTGAAAGCCATTCATTCAGGAATGTGTTTGCAACTCTAGTTTCTTCTCAAGCGTCAGGAGAAGCTTTATGCAGATTTATAGTTCGAAGACAACATCACAATGTATGATGAAAGTCGGCAGTCAAGTGGTAAATAAAGTAACTTGATGTAGTATATTATCTTGGCCTTGGAAGAGGTTTATTCTCATAATCATTTCTGATTTGTTTGTTACTCGCCTCCAGTCTCTCCAACTCCTCTTTCAAGTCAAAACTTTTTGCCTTCTGCTTTTGAACTGGAGAATGCTGATCTGCATACGTATTCTGCGCTTCCTGCAAGATGATGTTCCCAAGCATCAGGTTGCAAAAGAAAAATTATCGTCGTTGAGCATAGTTTGCATAGAAAAATGCCTGGTTCAAAGGCGGTCAGAATGATCAAAGAAAGACAATTATTATAATTTTCGATGTATCTGATAATATCATCATCTTGCTTACCTGTACATCAATTCTATGCTTGAGAAAGTACGAGAGTGAGACCCAACCTCCAACCGTCAAAAGAATCAGCGGGAGACCTTGTGTTACAAATTTAGACGAAGCAACCATAGGATGACGGTTACCGATGATACTTGATTTAGAATACGTACATTGTTATTAATTATTATTATATTCGCTCTGGATCTCTCTAAGGGGAATCAATGGGCAAATACCCGAGATGCATCTCCAGCGCTGGAGCTAGCTCCGGGGTTCCGTCCAGATCTGGGCGCTGTCATTCGAATGTCCCATAGCAATGGCTTACTGCATTGCTGCCGATTATTCTCGGTACCATCTTCTCGTTTCATGGCATTTAAAATCAATCTTATCCATCTTGAACAGAGTGAATCACAATGCTCGACATTTCCTTGTTCAGAACAGGTAAGGTTGCCTCGGCGGCTTTGGCTAGAGTTTGGGGCAAATTCTGTGGATATTTTCCATACTGGGGCAACATTAGATCGTTCCTTTATTGATCTATGTACCTTTTGTTTGTTTGTAGATAAAGGAGGAGATCCTGAGATTGTTCGGAAATCTCAGCGCGAGCGTTACAGTGATGTGAATCTGGTGGACAGAGTTTTGGAGCTGGACGAGAAATGGCGGCAAGGTTGGTGGTTTTCTGCCCTTTCTTGATGTATCATTTCATTTATATTTGCTATTTTTAGTGGAGTTGGAAAGCAAATCGGCACTTTGATGCAGAGAGGGGCAATCTGGATACTTTGAAAATGGATTTCAACAAATTGACTAACGAGATCAAGCAGCTCAGAATTGTGCGTGCATAAACTTATTAAGTACTTCATTCGTTTGGCCATGGGATATCACCGTTTTGTTTACTCTGAGAAGTACATGCGCTGATACGCCCTCTTTATTGTGACCTGCAGGCCAAACAAGATGCCACTGAACTGATGGAGAAGAGCAAAGTGATGAAAGCGGGCATTAAAGAAGCTGAAGAGAAAATGCAGTCTCTTGAAGCTGAGCGCGATGCTGCAATTGCACCGATTGGAAATATTGTTCATAGTTCGGTTCCAATAAGTGACGACGAAGCGAATAACGTACTTGTGAGGGAAATTGGTGATGCAAGACTTCCAAAGGATCTGGCTGATGGAACTAAAGAGAAGTTGTACAACCATGTTGATCTTGTACAGCTGCTTGGCATTGCAGAGTTGGAAAAAGGAACTGAAGTAGCAGGAAGCAGGGGTTATTACCTGAAGAATGAAGGAGTTCTCCTGAACCAAGCTCTAATAAATTACGGGATGCAGTTTGCATCTCGCAGAGGCTATGCTCCTGTACACACGCCCTTCTTCATGCAAAAACCAGTTATGGCGCAATGCGCGCAGCTCAGTCAATTTGATGAAGAATTATACAAAGTCACTGGGGAGGGCGAGGAAAAATATTTGATTGCCACCGCAGAGCAAACCCTGTGTGCTCTCCATAGAGGAGAATGGTTTGAGAAGGCCCAATTACCAATTAAGTATATCGGATACAGCACTTGTTTCCGAAAGGAAGCTGGATCTCATGGACGTGATACACTTGGAGTATTCAGGGTTCATCAGTTTGAAAAAGTCGAACAATTCATCATCGCATCCCCTCATGATGACGAGTCTTGGAAACTGATGGATGAAATGCTAAATAATGCTGAGGATTACTACCAGTCCTTGGGTCTATCCTACCGTGTCGTAAATATAGTATCCGGAGAGCTGAATAATGCTGCGGCCAAAAAGTACGATTTGGAGGCTTGGTTCCCGGCATCAGCAACATACAGGGAGTTGGTGTCGTGCTCAAACTGCACAGACTACCAAGCACGTAGGCTGGAGATTCGCCTCCGGAGCCCAAAATTACCAGGAGTTGAAGCCAAGAAGGAGTATGTACACATGCTAAATTCAACATTGTCTGCAACACAGCGAACCGTGTGTTGCCTGTTAGAGAACTACCAGGAGGAAACAGGAGTCCGGGTGCCAGAAGCTCTCAGGCCATACATGATGGGCATCGACTTTATTCCATTTAGAAAGCGTTTTGATGCAAAGGGGAAACTGGTCGATCTGCCAAATGCGTCCAAAGGTATATGTTTTGATGCGACCACACCAAATATGAGTACAGAGAGTATGTCTGTTGCCTGACATTTCTACTTTTGATTATAACTACTAGTATATAGGGGGCTAGCAGCAGGATGGCCTGAGCTGTGTAACAATCAATCAATAATTTTACATGAGGGTAATTAAGATTGAATGACATTTTGTTGGAACGTATCAGCGAAAATCCATGCCAAAGATCCGAGGGAAAGGGTCAAAAAATACATTCCTTTTGCAGTCCTTATCCAAGAAAAAACACTTTGACCAAACTATACAATTATTCTTACTTTACTTTCTCAACACATACAAGCAGGAATGACGGCAATGACATAAAAATTCCAGCAAATCTTCAATAATATTGTCAACAGTAGAATGCTTGCTACGACCTGTGTTTGCTTATGTCTTGAATTCTTCTCTTGTCAGAGTATTTCATTGCCATAGCAATCAGATGATCCCCTTCTGATTCCTCGAAATCAGCCATCATCTCGACCCAACTCTGCACACGTTCCAATTCTTCGGCTTCCTCTGGGGAGATTGCAATCTGCGCACGAGTGCCATTAAAATAATAGTAGGTAAATCATTTTGTTGTTGTAACTCAAAAAAGCCCCCCCCCCCCCCCCCTTTGAAGAATCTATTGTAAACAAGCATGGAACAAGGATAATGCCTTTCGAGCCCTCGTATACGCATTTATGATGATAAAACCGCAAGATTAAGATTCCCGGCATCCCAATGCCCCTGCGCGATGATCAAAGGATGAACGACAGATTCCTCCCTCTGACCGTCAAACGGACACCCAAGTCCCCCGGTATCGGGAAACTAAATCTATCGCCCATTTCGAACTTACATTATCATATTCTTGAGAAAAAGGATCATCAGGGAGAGGTATCGGCATCGCCGGAGAAGCAACGCTTTTGGACGATCCTGTCGACACGGACTGCCCCGTCTTTCCTCCGGGCCCGTAGATCTGTTCTCGAGACGACCACCTTGGTGTAAACTCGGCTGCTTTGGGATTTAACGACATTTTGACGATATCGAAATCATAAATGTTTTTAATTCTACCATTGGTGGTCTCGTGCCGAGCGTTTTGTCCGAGAATTTACTAGGGCATGAATCCCGGACTGACGTCCGGTGGACTTTGATGGTTCGAAGCTTCTGATTGAGCAGGGCTTGAATCCAGCGCTGGACGCTGCAGCGTTGAATGGCATCGCTTGTATCTGAGTCGAGGGGGAAGCATCAGGTGTCTTTCTCTTTTTAATCTCTGTTTGTCATTCTGTATGCACCAGATTCGACTTGCAACTATCACAATATATCAATCACTAGACAGACCCAGAATCTACAACGTCATCTCGCTTCTTTGCAAGCGCAAATCTCTTCTAAATCTCACTTTGAATGTCTCGATCTGTCCAGCAGTGCACTGCCGTACATGTTACCCTAACCATGCACCACTGGTATAGCGGCCTAAGAGTCCGTTTGGAGTCTTTTAAGCACTTCATTTTAATATGAAGTCACGATAATATATTAAATAGAGTGTTAAAACGCAAAAAATTGTGACCTTGCCAGGGCTTGAACCTGGAACCTTCTGTTGGCAACAAATCTTGAGTCCTACCGTAGACAGATGCGCTATCCAATTGCGCCACAAGGCCGAAACGTGTCAAATGGAATTATCGTCATGTTATAATGGTTTGGACGTTTTTTCATTTTGCGGCGCATCTTTTTTAACATTGACATATTAAATTAAAGTGCTGAAAAAAAAGTTTTTCCAATCTGTAAGACTATAATTGGACAATGATCCAACCGTTTACCCAAGCTAGTAGAAGATGTCTCCATCAATCGCTTTTGAGTTCTCGTGTGAGAAAGAGAAATCCATGTTCAACTCCCTTTTCTCAAGTCTCGAGACTCGAAAGCAGTGAATGATTTGACTTTATTCATTTTTATCAAGGTAGACCCCGTGCGCATTGCAAGGTTGTTCGTCAAATTGAAACATCAGTCAGATTTTATCCAGCACCTGGCAATGAGGCAATCACTCCCTTCTCTTTCCTGGTCGGCCCCTTCGCAGCGGAACAGAGAGTCTAAATCCTTGCAAAATAATACACCTCAGCCATGTAGTGCTCATTTTAAACTTGCTGCCGTGCTCTACTAAATATTCCCCGTGTCCATTTTCCACCATGGCCCCTTTCAACATTGGCAGCAACGCGATCGGCGAAGGGGATCTCTTTTCTAGAAGAGATTTAAATTCATCTCCAATAAAGGTTTCAACTTCTACTGGTAGCGCTTTCGGACGCCCTCTATTCTGACCAGCCACCGAACTCGATGTTGGCTCCTTCCACAAGCGCACTGCATCCTCAGATGAGGACGAGACATCCTAATTATCTGGAAATTCGTTTTGAAACCATTCAGTTCCTCTCGAAATTCCTAAAATTTACACTTGTCCAGGACTAAACCTCTAAACGCCACTCCACTATGTAGACACTCTGCTTAAGCAAGCTTGCTTAAGCAAGCAACCCATCCTGCACCAATTTCTACTCTGTATGCCTCTAGAGCTGGCCACATATATATATATATTATTATATTTACTGGCATGCATCGTTGCACGAGAAAGCAGAGAATCACGTGCAATCTGTTTTATCTCAGTGGGCGATGACTGAAATAGCATGCTTTTAGCAGCAACCGAAGCTGCTGTCGACAGTCAGTTCCAAAGGGCCTGGGTATTTATCACCATGCTGCGCCCTGCTGAGGTGTCTAGGATTCGCCCTCCACGCCAGATACTGAGGGGTCAGAAGGCCGAGTCTCACAGACTAAAACTAAAGTACTTGTTTAACACAATTTGTTGAGATTGTCTAACAGAATACCTGAATTTGCAAAATGAGCAAGGTACGGGTGGCGGAAAGTATTGGAGGAGGCGACAAGATACGCCCACAACCCGGGCTCCGAGTCGGTCGGGGAGGAAAGCACTTCCTGCGGTGATTATAGCAACTAAAGATCCATTCTTTATGTATCTGTGATATACTTCTAAAACCGGAAGCCAAACTTGGGTCTGGTTGGATGAGTGGCCTGGGTCGGGGTGGGGTAACCGCCATTGTCATCCGCCAGATTCTGTCGTCCAGTAGACGGATCGGCGATAGAGAGAGATATCGGTCATTGCGTGTGCTACAAATATCTTTGCGATTCTAATATGAGAAAATGTCGCTACTGGCGAGTTTTCTATGCGTATTTGGTGACCAGGGGGCGTGCGTGACATGGCGTTGCCAGATCGACGGGGCTGGGCGAGTCAAGGATCGATTCAGGGATGTTTCATTGGCTCATATTGTCCTAATACTGACGATGTGTGATTTCTTTGCAGATTGTGACCATTCTTCTCATGGTACTCGTCGCCATGTTGATGCCATCAGCTACGATGGGTCAAAACTACGGTCGCAGGCTGAGCCAGTATGGTGCACGTAGATTGAACCAATATGGAGCGAGGAAGCTGAATCAATACGGAGCCAGAAGGTTGAATCAGTATGGATCACGTCGTCTTCATTGATTGACTCGCAAAACTGTTTCATTTTTTTTCCTAGATCGTGAGTGGTTGAATGTGGTACAAACCAAATGTTCATATTCTCATAAAACTGACTGAGTTGATGGATTTTCGTGTTCAACTCTATTTTTTTCCTCCTACATCAGAAAGAAATCCATACATGTGATGTTTAAAGTGGTATATTGCTGGGGAATTAGTATGTATCAGAAAGTATGAGGAATGCCCCCTGAACAAAGGATGAGGGCTCCTCTGCTGCTGCTCCTGATGAATGTTCTGCACCCATGCTGACAGAATCATCTTTTAATCATGTAACAAATTACAAAACATTTATAATTTGACTAAAGAGTATAACATATTGGTATAGATATAAATACATGTCGTAATAGCGCGGCAAATGCTCGGCCAATTTCCAAATCAAGTGAATCGAGCAGTCTCACTTGGTGCCTTTGGTTTTCCTTGCTTTGGTTCTGTCTGGCTTTTCACCGGTTGATCTGTCCCTCCTCTTCTTCTTGTCTCGTTTCTTCTTCTCGGAGGATACTTTAACGCTGATAATTCCCCCTGAGTTTAAATCAGCCCCCTCTGCTGCAGCTTCTACATCCTGGATAGAGCCCTTGATGGCGTATTGCTCCAATTTTCCAAGCCTTGAGCCAGCATACTCTTCAAGATATTCATTTTTTCCTTTTTGGATTTCACTTTCGATATCTTCACGAACCTTTGCAGCTTCTTCTTCGAGTTCTTCATTCATATCAACCGGATGAGGAGCAAGGGAAGCATTGGTTTCATGCAAGTTCTTCCTTGCTGGCAGGCTCCTAGCTATTTCGGCTTCTTTACCAGCACGCAAATAGGCGTGCAGCTTTCGAACCAATTTAGAAAATAGAGCTAAAACCTGAGTCGAAGGGAGTCCAATATCTCTCTCGACATCATCGACCGTTTTCTGTTGCAATCCTAAAGTCAGAAGAATAGCTGCTTGGCTGTAAGATAATGTGACTGGGATGCTTCCAGAGAAGTAAGCTCGAGCCAAGGCTGGGATAAGATCTAAAATTAAATGGTGATCCACCAAGTTTGATGCATATGCTTGTAACCGTTTCATATCATACGGTGAAATAGGTTTTCCGTCACTTTTCAGCACGAATCTCAGTGCATCTTTCTTCTCCAATTCACCGTTATCTGCATGTCGTATCTTTGGGTCCAGGATGGTGAGTGCAAGAGCAGCTCCGAATTCACGAAATCTTCCTCCTAGAAGTGATGAGAACCGCAAACGGAAGTCGGACACCAAATTTTTAACCCAACCTGAGTCACCAAGTTCTCTAGACTTCAACGCCCTGAGCATTAATATGGAATGCTCTCCGGTTATTTCACTAGCTGTTTGCCTCAAATACAGAGGGAGGTAACTATTTTTCTTCCAAAAGTTGTAGAGCTCTTGAGTAAGTCCAAATGATGTCCCAAGATAGTGCAATGACTCTGGAGGCCGGTGAGGAAGATCTGTTAGCAATGGAGGCAAGCCAGATCTTGGGCCCACTTGCTCTGATAGCAAGCTGCCTTGATTATCTTTCCCAATTCTATTTGTTTCGCCATCAAGAGGGGCCATATGATTCTCATCCTCACTCATAGCCGTCATCTCACCTTCAAAGTATTTTTGCAGCAAGTCAATTGCTCTTGAGCCATACCCAGCCCTGGGAACATCTGGATGCACTGCTATTCTCACAATCCTGGCACCAGACAGCCCAGGAAACTCAAAGTCCTGAAATTGCTGTCCAACAGTCCACGGGATGAGGTCTCCGTGTGGTAATTGCCCAGCGGCAAGGCTTGCTGTGGCACTCTTCTTTGATATAGATCCTTCCAAAGCAATCTGGACCACAGCCAAGATGTCTGGCAAAGTGGACTTTTCACTATCCACTGGCGCAAGCAAAACATACAATTGATGTGCCGGTGCGTCTGCTAGTAATAAAAGATCATTTGGCGAATTCTTGTAATGAGAAGATATATACAGTGACATCACTCTTTGAAGAAAGGCTTCAGAAGCCACATGACCACTGAATAACGTGTCTCTCTCTACAAAGTAGAGATCGCATTCTTGTGGGTGTGGTAATCGAGACGGCACAGGAGGGACATAATCAGCTGCATTCAGACAAAGAAGATTATTAAGCCAACCTTCAATATGATCATTGGCTGCGTAACGAATGGGCTCTTGTAGTATTATTTCTCTGAAGGAACGTCCAGGAGATGCATCATTGCCATTCATTGACTTTGAGCTGGCAATATTCGCTCCTTGAGCGCGGAGTTGCTGAATAAGTTTCAAGCTCAACGATCTTCCTGTACCCTCATAACCATTTACCGTCGAGCATAAAAATATCAGATAGGGTCCCAGCATTTGCTTCACTATGGGAAGAGGAATTGCTGCTGCTTCATCAATGACAAGCAATTCCGCCTGGGCCAGCCTAGAGTAGTGCTGAGGCTGGATGTACTGAACCGTCTGCCTATGGCTTCTATAGATATTTACCCTGACTATCGCCTTGCCAAAAGCTGGGTTCGTACTTTCCACCAAATCGTAGTCCAAATGCTCCTTGTACTCCAAATCGTCCAAGCCTTTGAATATAAATTCGAATAATGTCTTCAGGTTTTCAGGAGATGGAGCAGTGACAAATATATTTGAATACCCTAGTCCTATTGCACCTGCTATGGCTAGCCCTAAAGCAGCAGATTTACCACGCCCCCTGGCTGCAGTCAATGCAACAGTGCTTCGCAGAGTCTTCTCAGAGGCTGCATCCAAAAACGACACAACGGCCTTGGCTTGATCCAGAGTCTTGCACCTGGATACAAGCGATCCAGCTGATTGAACATCAGAGAGGCTCTCCTGAAGGTCTTGTAATTCAGCTACGGAAGAAGAGGCATCAGTTTCAATTGCAATGCTGCCATCTGGATTGGTGGGGACAGGCTTGATGTTTCTAATGTGGGAACTGGTTGGTAACACATTCAGCTCATCATCCATGAGTATGCAGGCAGAACACTTCGACAAAGATAGAACTAATCGCTCATTAAACCGTGGAATGACATTCTGATGTGATTCGGTTCGCAATCTTGAATGCACATCCATAGTCAGAGAGTACAGTTTGGTCAGAGACTCCAATGAGGACAGCAGAAGAACGATAATACCTCCTCCCTCCACAGTTTCTATCGTCCTTGCCAAGAGATTAGGTGTCAAAGCCTCAAAATCCTGTAGAACAAGCATCCCATATGTATTTCCCAGAACTTTATGAGTCTCTGAGTAATAAGAATACCTGATATCAGTAGACGCTACAAAAAGAGAAAAAGGGTCCTCCTTTTCCGGATCAAGGAGACCTCTCTGCGCCATCTTTTGGATTTGCTTCATTCTTTTCTTTCTATGACTACTAAGATACAAGTCGCTCTTGTAGCACCATAGAACCGAAGGACGAGCTTTCACAGTTGTCTTTGAAAGCATGTAATGCAAATTCACCACCTGGAAACCAACAGGGTCGCTGTTATCGGATGCACTCAAATCCAAGAACACAATCTCAATCATTAGATTATTAAGCATTCATTTGTCGTACCTGGTCTCGCCCTTTGTCACCGACAATCACAAAGAGAGATCGCTGGTGAAGCTTCACACCATTTTCGACTAGCGTCCGAATTCTAGAGTCTACTTTCTTCCTCATTGTAAAGGATTCCAAATATTTAACTTAGTGATGAATTTTAGCCGAAAAAACTACGCAAGGAGCAAGAAAATGGCAAACCTGCAAGCCTGCATGCAGTGAATGCAGTCGCCCTTCCAACAAAATATTCACAGACAGGAATTTTGATCTGCGTTTAATGCTCTCTATGTACTTCAATTATTTAACATGATTGTTGCAAATGTGCGCACTGGTGATTACTGATGTCAAGATTTCCAGTTCAGATTTGGCTTGTGAGGCTTTTGTTGGCATGAAGTGAAAATGAAAAAATGTAGTTCGGCAGGGTGGAAAATCAAGATGATAAAGTTGCGGTACACATGACAAGTCTATCTGAATTCATTTGTTACACGCCCATAAATAGTAGAACTTCTAGATCACCAGTCTAAAGATATCTGTGGGATTTATCCAAACAAAAGCAACAATCTCCTGCTTCCGTCTAGCTTACTTTAGGTGTTTTGCTTTTAGAACTCAACTGGTGTCTCGCCTTACAGTTGGCGGTGACAGGTATATATGTCCCGGAATCTATTTCTTTCTCTATTTCAGCCCTAAGATTCTCCATCTCCGCCTGACCACTCTTCTTATGAGCGACAAACCTATCAGCAGCTCTGGTTCTGGAATGAGGGACGTGGATTGCATAGCCATATGGATGCACATAGAATCCATATCCCAGACCCTTCAAATGATTGATATATGAGATTTTATTCCCTCCGTAGCCGACAAATCGTTCATCGCACCAAGGGGCTAAACTGCGGGAGAGAACAATAAATGGCTCATATTTAGGTTGGTACTCCACCTTGTACAGTACTGGTGTTGACATACGGGCCCACTTGGACGTATTGGTGGGGCCATGTCCCCATGGTGCATCATGAGCATTGAATGCATCCAATGTGCCAGCCTTGTAACCTTTTCGAACTTCATTCTTGCCCGAGATGACCATGTTTCTTGCATAGTTCTGGCCCAGTGCCAAGTCCTGGTGCCTGTTTGTAAGCTCAAACGCAGGTATCACTAGAGCCTTCTTCATACTTGTCAATTCAAGCATTTGTTTGTATACCTCTGGGTCCTTATAACCGGGCTCAGGAAGGCCTAGAAGGGGGCTTGCTACAAAATCAACATCCAGAACTAGCACAAGGTCGGTTCTTGCAAGAGACATGGCAATGTTTCGCAATGCATTTATTGGATAAGGATTGCTTTTGTCGTCCTTGATATACTGTCCTACGAGATTTATTCGAAGTCCACATGATGCACTACCTTCCATGAACGAATGGAAGGCTGAAACTCCCCGAATCACGTCATCTAAGTTGCCAAGGTCCCCGTACACTTCAGGCTTCGAATTCTTATATTTTGATCTTATCAATGGAATATACACAACTGCAATAATATAATCGCTCCAAGTTCTACACTGGTTCTCTAACATAGAAAGCCTGTCAGCTGAAAGCTGAGTAAGCAATGTCAGTGATTCTGAAGAATATGTCTTGTTGCTCATCCACTCGTGGATTGTCTCCAGCCGAGGCAGACCACCCTCCCCCACGGATTTACTGGACTCGGGTCCTTCACAAGGCCTATCTGCATCATCAAATTCCGTAGAATGACTTCCCAAAAGCATCCTTTTGTCGCCGTTCTTCATTGTCTCCCCATTGGCAGGCCGTATCAGGGTGGGCACTCCCATTCGGTCATCAAACTGTATCCACATGAATGGAGCCACTAAAATGATTCCCATCACAAATAAAATACATGATCTGTATGAGAGCAAATACGTGATAGATACTGGTTCTATGATTGAGCTCCGCTGCGTTTGCAGTGCATTACTATTGATGTATCGATCCTTCTGTGGCTGAGAGCTGTTCATGTCCTTTCCGAGACTTTTCAACAAATAAATCGTAATGCTATCTTTTTCCGAGCCAGTGCAGCAAACACGACAGAAAGGCTTAATTTATAGCCTCGATTACACAAAGACCAGTTTTTTCTTCGTTGCAGAGCTTACTAATGTGCAAGGCTTCGAAGCCACTAACAACCGCTGCTTTTAATTTTAACAGGGCACCCAAAATAGGTCACCACCACCTGCTGTTTCAAGGAAAAGCGAATTTCCCTTCACACTGCATATGCTTTGAAATTGTACCAATCAATGATTTAACTTTTCGAACTGCGATGGTAAAATAGACGCGCGGCTATGTTCCCAGGTACCTTGACCAAGACAGGCCCCAGTGCTTGGCACGGTCTGACTTGAACGTTCTCTGAATATATCGACGAATGCCTTCGAATGCTGACCTCAATTACACAAATATATCTATTATTTTTTCATACTCATGCAATCTATGGTACCGACACTACACATTCGATTGAACGCCAGATCTCTCAAGCCACATGCAGATCCCGACGCGTATTCCTGCGACACTGCGATGAGCTCTTAGTTGGTCCGTAGACCTTGCAAACGTAGATTCTGCAAAAATTCCATCTTGGATTTTAAACTTACCTCCAATTAGGATCCATTTTCGTAAGAACTGCATCAATGCACTGAGCCCGAGGCAGGCAGCTGCTCGAGCAGATGAGCTCATCCGGCCAGATCCAGATCCAGATCCAGATCTACATGAAGCCACCATGATCGCTCTGATCAGAGATCCATTGGCTTGCAATCGCCAGGCATCTTTGGTTTACAAGAAATTATTTGTATCACATTGTAATGTCCATGATGCATGGCGATCATAGTGACGATGAGTATCAGGTTTGGCATGTGGTAAAGGAAGAGGGGTTATGCTCTACTCAAAGGGAATGGCCATTCATAGCAGCCTAACCCAGCATTGTCTACGGTGCAGAGTCAGTGAGCTGAAGAATCAAATTTGTCGACTGTAGGACGCGCTCCATTGCTTACTGCGTTACGATCGATGCGGTACCTGGAGTGTGCGTCCTTCAGACGACTACACATTTGGAGCAGCTGCAGGGGGGGAATAAGTCCCCTCAATCGTGATGTGGTCACCCTTGAAACGAGGCCTTTAACAGGCACAACTTTGTGCATCTAGCCTAGACCATTCGTTTGCAACATCGTCACAGGGACAATGAGCACTGGCGCACAAGTCCTTGTTGCTGATCTATTTTTTTTTAATATTTTTGTCGTAAATTTCGTATTGAGTCGCGAGACTTCATGCGATGCTCCATTTTGGAGCGTGGAAACTAGACTTGCTACTTTTCGTTGATAGTACCGGACTTCAGCCCAATCGCTGAGAGTTGGAGGACAGCCGATTGGCATCGGCAGTTGAATTAAGCTCAGGTATGATGGAAAACATACTGGTAGCAACTTTACGGATTGGGGGGCGTTTCCAGGGTCCGAGCCTGAGTGCAAGTCGGTCAATATTCGTTTCCCACGTGGACTGGAATGAGACTGTTTCTCGCCTGGTTTCGGGACGTCGTGCGCAAGCATGAATATGTCTGATGCATTTTAAAGGATTCTGATGGGTTCTCTAGCGAGTACTGGATGCGTGGTTGGAGTGTCAACTTCGTGGCCTGCGTTTTAAGGTTCAATCAGAACAGATTGTCTGAGGTTTTCTCACGGGTGGCTGCGCATGAATGGTGGTTGGGATCGACATGTAGTTTGATGTACAATTTTTTGCTGTGTATTTAATAGCGGAGTGCTTATCACTGATCAGGATCGTCGCCACCTGGAACCACCATTCAAGGAATACCTGATATCTTTCTTCTTATATTTCATGCAGGTATCACCCTGGAGAGGAGATAGAGGAAAAAAGAGATCCCGGATACCTTTTCGAGATCCTTTCTATGTGATTCTGTTGCATTGGAAAATATCTGACAATGATGATGATGCTCGAAAACCTTAGTGCCAGCCAAAGGAGGGGTCATGAGATCAGCCTCCCCAGGAGCAGGAGGAACAGGGTTAGAGGTGGGGCAAGTCTCAGGTGCTCGGGACACTGGATTAATGATAAAAAGTCTACAAATAGTTTTTATTCGGGTCAAGAAGTTTCTGCCCGGCGAATTTGGCGGAAAAGACTGCATGCAGGTGGCTCGAAAATCATGGTGGTTGAATGCCTGCATGCTGATTACAAAGCAAAATCTGGGGATTCTTCCGTGCTACAAAAGCCTCTCAGGAGCGAGTTATCAATATCAGAAGTGAGAAATGTATTTGGTTTCCCAAGAAACATGAAGGAAAAGTACTCTGTGGGAAAAGTCCTGGGTGCCGGGAGCTTTGGTGTCGTCAGAAGATGCACTGAGTGTGCCACTGGTAAAAAATATGCAGTGAAATCAATCCCCAAAATGCCAAAAAATCATAAATGTACGCCGAGATACCTATTGAAGCTACAAACAGAAGTGGATTCGATGGGTCAGCTTGGATCTTCCCTAGATGCAGTATACCTGAAAGATGTCTTTGAGGATGATGCAGCCATTCACCTAGTCATGGAACTGTGTGAAGGTGGTTCAGTGCTGGATCGACTGAAAGATGGAGAATATAGTGAACGCCAAGTGGCCCATATAATGCGATCAGTCCTTAGATTCTTGTCTCAATGCCATTCGAAAGGCATTGTGTACAGAGATGTGAAGCCAGAAAATTTCATGCTGCTACATTCAGCACCGACTTTGAACTCCCCCAAAAAGAAAAAGGACAAAAAAGGGAGAGGATATCCACTATGGAAGAGCTTTTCGTCTGCGATAGGTATTAGGCAGAAATCAATTGCTAGCAGTGACGATGAGGCCCCATTGGGTCCTGGGGAGCAAGCGCTAACACATGAATTGCTTGTGAAAGCCACTGATTTTGGTCTGTCTATCAGGCACAGGTCTGATGAGCCTCCTTTAAAGTCGAGGAGTGGCACACCAGCATATATGGCACCAGAGGTCATCCAACAATCATATACAGAAAAGGCTGATATTTGGTCTGCTGGAATAATGATGTATCAACTTCTGACAGGAAAATTCCCATTCTGGGATAACGTGAGAGATTCCACTTTGCAAGAAGTGTGGAAATCTATTCTAACGCAACAGATTGATTTTGAAGCGACTGAACTGTCACAGATATCGGATTCAGCGCGCGACTTACTCAGAAGAATGTTGCACAGAAATCCAGGTAAACGAGTCAGTGCTCAGGAAGCTCTAAGTCATAAATGGCTATCAACAGATGACGCTGCACCCGCTCTGCCTTTAAGATCATCTGTTGTTCAGCGTTTACAGCGTTTTGCTACTTACGGAATGCTCAAGCAAGTGGTATTGCGAATTATTGCGGATGATATTCATGAAGATAGTTTGTCATCCTTGAACCAGGAGCAGCCTTTGATTGATGCCGGAGCCAGTGAGAGTGCAGTAATGCTACTTCAAACTTTGTCGATATTGTTTGATGAGCTTGATGTGGATGCCTCAGGGTCGGTATCAATGGACGAATTGGTGAGTGGACTGGATAGACTGGGGTACGATGTTGAGGGGGAGGAACTTGAGCAGTTGATGACCAAGGTTGATTCTAACAAGGATGGATCCTTGCAATTACCTGAATTCGTTGCTGGTATGATGGATTGGACCACTTTGCAGAAAGATGACCGGTGGGGGTTTTGGGTTGATAGAGCTTTCGACAAATTGGATCGTAACGGAGACGGATATTTGGCTCTGGATTCACTGGAGGAGTTGATATCACATGTTGGTGGGTATGAGGATACCGAGGAACCAGAAAGAATAACAGAGGCCCGAAGAATGCTTAGAGAAGCAGATCAGAATGGAGATGGGAAAGTTTCCCGCGAGGAGTTCGCAGACTTGCTCACAGCTGGCCCAACCCCGGATGTTCTGTCTCACTATGACCCCAGGGTCAGAGGTCCAGCAGCGGACATGAGCACTGTCGATGGAGAATTAGAATCTGAAGATGATTGGAGAATGGTTTAGGTAGATGAATGAAATATAAGTTATACCATTTACAATTTTACATTGTTGTCTAACTGTAATACAGTGGTTGAGCATAGTCTTGATTGCTGCATCTAGTTTGACATCAGTCACTTACTTTCTTAGATGCATGGCAGCCGGCCTCGGCCGTATGAGTCACACCTTTAGATCCTTATAGGTTTACTGGCATTCCCTGTGTGATGCTGCTCCCTGCGCAAATCCACCCTGGTGGTGGGCAAGCCAAGTGGACCACACATGGAGACTGGTACACCAGGATGCAGTGGTTGATGAGCAATTTGAGATGAAGTATTTATACATTTGCACAAAGTTATTCTCTTACATTCACAGAAATATCCAACAGAAATACTTTTACTCCAAGGTTCGAAAAGGAATGTGGGATTTTCAAGCTCGTAGGGAGGGGTACACTGTACCATTTCTCTCAGAGGCCGTGACAGCCATCTCAAAATTAAGTTCAAACTCCCTTATATTCATCTTATGACGAGTGTTCAATTTCGGGGATGGCTTTTTCTCCACGAAAGATTTCTTAGTGCTTTAATAAAGAGAAAATTCGCTTGAAAGGATCTTTCAGCTCTGAAGGAAGCTTTGTTTCCATACGTTGTCTGGGGTTGTACACTTTGTTTTGTATCCAACATCGAAGGCTAGAGAAACCGGTTCTGGGGACGTCAGCACCCCCATTACAACGATATGCTCAGACATATACTGCCTGAAACCCCCTCTTATTGATGCGTTTCGTGTAACGAGTATTGAATTATAGTCTATTATGAACATGTACACGAGCCTTTGTGTCGCTAAATAGCGCAAGCTTGCTAAAGCAAGAAGCTATAGCTTCAACTCTGGCACAAAGGCGAGACCAAAAGTCCAGTTCAAAGGATCCTACAAGCCAATATATTATATCACAATTCACCTTCTCTCTGTGTCAATCTTGGGGCACACTTGTGAAGACGCGGATCCAATATTGCAAACCGAAAAGCATGGTTGATTATATACTGGATCTTCTTCTATTGGTGGTGGAGGCTGTCCAAATATCATTTCGCACTCTAAAGTCTCAAAATTAGGATTCATTGTCAGTGGCAAACCAAACATGTCTGTAAAAAAATTCTGCGTAGGAATCTTACACATATTTGTGCACATGCCTACGCATCCCGAATTCTCCAAATATCTACACTTTTTAATATGCACTCCACTCTTCCAAACCTCCTTCCTGCCTTCAAACTCTACTTCAGCTTCCGTTATTTCTGATGGACCAACCAGCCATGTAAAGCCCAGGGTCGTGATCCACGCATTGAACTCGGCATTCCTTCTATTCAACGGAAACCACTTCTTGAACCGTTCTGGCGATTGAGGGGGCAGCAATGATCCCAGCACACCAGCTACAGCTTCCTGCTGCTCTTTCGTGTTTCTACCCTTCATGATTTGCCGAGACAATTCAACAAAGCTTTCATACGTCCCGTCGTATGGAATACCCCCCAGCTGATCCGACATTACTTTTGAGAAGTATCTAATCATAAATTTACTCAACAGGTCGTCATCTTTATAAATTTCTCTGTTTTCGAAAGGGTCAACTGGTGGAGACTCTGTCATGGCTGGATCGGCACTGTTAGAGTGAGCTCGCTGAACTCTATTGCTCCCACGTCTCCATATCAAGTCACTCGATGCATTCGTAAAATTTTTATTGGACGGCACCATTGCTAAAGGAACCGGAGAACTCATCTTGTGCGTAGCAGGCTTGGTGAGAGCATTGCATTGTACCGTCTCACCCTGTCCCACAGAGCCTCGCAATCTGCAAGACGTTACCATCGACACCATGACTCTAATCGGACCAACCGTAAAGCAGATTCAATAAAGATCCACAGACTACACGCTCGTCCTTGACCACGCAGACACAGTAAACGCCACACGTCCGGGTGTGAGAGTCTCTCGATACCACCTATTTGCAAGTACCTCTAACAGGCAATAGAAAAAATACAGAAACCTGACAACTTCTGCTTGACTTTAATTATGTCTGAAACTGTAGAATTCCGATTTCTTTCAGGAACAAGGTCTGAGGCTGTCGTGTCTTGACCCAAAATCCACTGGCTGATTGGCTCTCGATGAGCCATCATCCAATGGAACCAGATGAACTGGTCACGCAACATACAGGAAACTGAAGGTCATTGTTATGGTACATTTTGAAATTGAAGAAATTTGGTAACAACTGCTGACAGTAGTAGACTTTACTCATCTGTTTATGGTCTCGGTAGGAATAGCCTCAAGTTTGTTGTGCTGAGTCTGGTTTGCTTTCACTGTACGAAAACTTGCATTGTGAATACGGAAGAATCTTTGTGGAGATTGATTATATATTATATAAGAGGGGAGTAGATTCATATCGATCCTGTGTATTCTGCCTGCTCGAGAACCGGCACTGTTTCTCACTCCTCTGCAACGAGTTGGTGCGATACTTTGGTCTCGAGTTCTATCGTGTAGTTCAGTGATCATATTTATTTGCAACAAGATGTGCATCGATTTGAAATCTAGTCACAAAACTTTGGTGCGCCATCCCGGTCTTGGTATTATTGCAAGACATAGGACCTGGGGTCGTGACCTTCTGGCTCCGAAATGCTGGAGGAGGAGCAGGCACGAGGTGTTTGCCGCCAGCAATAGCGAGGGAAAACAAGATGCGAAACCTGAAGAAACGCTGAAGAAATATGGGTTGGAAGCAGGTCTTTTTCAGATTTTCACATCGAAAGATAGTGATGGAAAGAGTAGGGGGCAGCAAGCCAAGGATCTGCTGAAGCGCTATGGTAGTGCCTATCTGATCACTTCTATTTCTTTTGCAATTGTGTCCTTTGCCGCTTGCTATGCTCTCGTGTCTGCCGGTGTAGATGTGGCTTCGCTGCTGTCCAAAGTAGGATTACAAGTTTCAGACACGAGTGAGCGAGTTGGCACGTTTGCGATCGCATACGCTGCACACAAAGCCCTTTCACCAGTGCGCTTTCCTCCAACTGTAGCATTGACACCAGTGGTTGCCAAATGGGTTGGCAAGGATGAGGAGGAAAAGTAGATGTGCATGTTCTTCCTTTTGGATTATAAGATTCTTTGTCTCTGAAAGGTAAATATACAAATGCATTCCGCGATATAAATAAAAGTAAAAAAAAATATTTCTTCTAACTTCTAGAAGAATCAAATCCCACGAGAGGTGTTGAGTAGATGTGGATACTTGTCCGTGCAGAAAGCTGACAAACTCACATGTCACCTAAAATCTCTAACGATACATTATCTATTCGGTATTTTTACCTTGTCCTTGGGATTCAACAGGTGCCGCCGTCTGCTGAGGTTGCTGTCTCTGCATCATTTGTTGCGCCAGCTGTTGCTGCGACCCACTTCCCACCATGACACCACCTCCCTGGCTTGCAGCGGTCAAGACCTGAGCCCCTGACATGCCGTTCCCGGTTTGTATTCCAACTTGGGACATGGCTCCATTGTTTGAACTGTTGTAAAGTTGAATGCCAGGAGTCATGGCTGCAGCCATTTGAGGTCTCCCTTGGCCTTGCACCTGTTGACCAGACATAACTTGCCTTTGAGCCAAGGCTTGCTGCTGGATTCTCATAAGATGGCTCCGTTTTCTCTCCTCCAATGTTTTTCGAGTTTCTTCTGTCAGTTCAGCGCCATTTGGAAGCTTATTTGTGTTCAGTATATTGGTAAGTTGTTGCAGGGACACGGAATATTGAGATCCTGGGCCTGGTGGTCGACCAGCTGACACAAGATTGTTTCCTGCTTGTCCTGCTTGGTTCACATTCCCCACTTGCTGGCCAGTTGGTATACCCATGGAGCTCTGAGTCAAGCCTTCTCCCATCGCCACAACCTGCCTGTTTTGGGCCGATTGATCTACAGTCAACGATGAGCCTTTACCATGTCCCTGGCCAAACGTCCCAACATTTCCTACAGGATGCCCTTGCTGGGGAACCTGCCTCGCCTGACTATATGTGCTGATCAAATGACCTGCCAAGTCTGTTGGGGATAGATGACGACCCCCAGTCTGCTGCATTATGCCATTCAAAACAGTGGCATACGAACTATGAGGCTCTTGTCGCTGAATACGGATCTGCTCTGACCTCTTTTCCTCAGCGAGCCGACGATTTCTTGCACTAGCACCAACTTGTGCCAGAACCTCAAGATATCGGACTAGCTTATCATCTCTTGCTGGCAAAGATTTGATGAGCAACTCCCTTGCTTGGTGTTTTCCAATCTTTAGGGAGAGTCTTGCAGAAGCCTTCTCCTCTGTGTATGTGCCTTCGACGTCATGCAACTGCACAGAAATACTTGCAGTAAATAGGGATGCCCAAAAAAGAATATTTTGTATTCCATGCAACTACATTTTGCCCCCATGTGTTCAAATACAGCACAAAAATACTTACCGTGATTTGACGGAATCTCTGTCGGCATTGAGATGGAGGTCGGTAAATGCCATGCAATGCCAAGCTTTTCGAAAACACTTCCGAGACTAGCGTCCAATTGATTCCAAACTCATGGACTACAGCCAGAAGCAATTCATCCTCGATCCTGCTCCACACCAAACTTCCAGCCTGGCCTTGCATCCGGCCAGGCTGGTACTCTGGTCTTGAACTGGTATGCTTATTTCTATTATCCACCCTTTTATTGTGATGCTGAAAGGCACGACGTTGTTGGTACCTTGCTTCAACAGAGTAATTTGGATCCATGTCGTCCTTGTAGCTCTTAAATCTCCTGTCCATGTAGCCATCAATCCTACCATCCTCATATTCATCCACATAAACCCTCTTCCTTCCCTTCAATGACCTCCTTGGTGGTCCTAGAAGACCGTCATCGATTAAGTCAAGATCATGCGATTGTCTGAATTCGAAATCATCGATTGCCGCAGCCGCAGCTTGTTGCTCTGCGATTGCCATTTGATGACTGGTGATAGCTGCTTCATACTCTAGCCTATAAGCTCTGTACTTTGTTTCTTCAACAATCAATCTTTTAGTTTCCAGCTTTTCTAAATGCTCCGCTAACATTTCTTGGCTAGCATGTCTCCAAGTATACGTTACTGGAATTTGAGAAATGCTTTCAGGAAGTGTTATTTCAAGTTCAGCGGCACCCTCTTTCATTTCTTTTATTGCCGGGTCGATTTCAGAACCCAACCCCAGCAACGATGCATTTGTTGGTAAATTAATAGACTTTGATGAACGTCTGCCTGTTGGGTGAATTGCTGCCTTTGCTGCTTCTAGTTTCAATGTTGCGATTTCGTCGCTGTATTTTCGAAACTCTTCCGGGGGCTGCTTCAGGTTGAATTCGCCCTCCATTTCAGCAATTTCCGTGGAAATTGCTAAGGATATCGTTTGCTTCCATAGTCTCTCTTGGGCAACGTCTATTGCCAACCACTTCATTTCTGCGAGCACATGATCCCAATGGCTCATTGGACGTTCAGGCTCAGGACAAGGAGGTTTGAACGCCTGGGCGATCAGGGCCCTGGTCGACCCTATCCTTTCACTCTCAGCAATTAAAATATCCTCCTTTTGGATGAGATCATCTTTCTCAGAAGCCTGTTGCTGTGGCTCCTCTTTAATCCCATCCACGGGCAGCTCCCCTTTTGTCTTCCCATTTTCAATCTTGTCCTCTGTTTTTATTCCTGCTGCATTGCCTTCAAGAGTCCCCATCTCTACCGCCGCTTTACCGTTCGGTAGCTGGTCTATAGCCGTGCCATTCCCAATGGTTTGTACCATCAGATCTCAAGCCCACCCCAGCCTCTTGGACCAGTTAGGTTCTCTCCTCAACAGGCACCAAATCTCTACTTTGCACACCGCTCCGCAGTATCAATACTCTGTACCGGAAAACATAGCGACCAATACACTGGGATTGATAATCACGTCCTTAACAGGTGATTGGATCTAGCGCAACGTGCATGCAGATCCCTTCTGCTCTTTCTACCAGAGGCAGCAACTCTCTGCCACTCTTCACCAACGTTTGGGCTTCGATCAGACCTCAAATGCGTTTGCAACAAATTTCCTAGGCACAATCAGTAGTCTTTACAATTTTTATTAACATCACCTGCATACATAGAATCATCAAAGGCACATCATCCATGAACGCCAAGAATTGCTTAATCATTTCATTCTTTGTTTCGCTACACAAGCAGCACCATCGCCACCCTATCAACATAACTCCCTCGCTCCAACCACACGTTTGACCGGTCAACAATCACAGACATCCTTCTCGCCACCCCCGACCTGGCCGTAACAACGGCACACTTGCACAGCCAGCAGCCAACTTTACAACCCTTGCATTTCAAATTCTACAAATCCAAGGCCCAATTTTCCAATTCCAAAATCATTTTAATATAAGTTTACATCATACAACTCAATTTCACAATTTTCTAACGGTGCAGCTCGACGCTATATACATCCAAACATCTTGTGCACCACCTTGCCCAAGGGGAACGTCTGCCGACATACCTCTGCAGACTCCACGATTTCGCCTCAAGCCTTGCCAAAATTATCCATCAAAAATAAACAACAGTAGAGTTTTATTGTCTCTGCGTTAGAATCTGTTGGTCTGTGTCGTCGTCCTTTTTATCGACGACCGTGCTGCCCGTCCTGGTTAGGGATGTGATACTGTCCCATCCAGGTGATGCACCGACAGGTGCGGTTTGATTTATGCAGATTGCAGCAAGCGAGTACCACTACGTCCCATCGAACCGGGATCGTAACAGGCCAGGGCCGTGACGTTGCTTCGTTTTTTCAGGTAACCCATTGGATGGTGCCATCCAATCGGTAGTACCCGACAACGTGATATTATGGTGAGCATGCGCATCATCTGTATCCTGTACGTACGAAAGACGCAGCTGGTGATGCACCAGTCCATTAACAAATTTACTGAAAGAACGAAAAGAAAGGTAGGTGAAAGATGGAAACTTGTCTGGATTTGTTCACTTTGATGCATGGCATGTTGCTCTGTTGGTGAATAATTGGTCGAGTACACGACGGCCTCGGGGGAACAAACAAAACGCTTCGTCAGCGTGACCAGGAAGCTGTATACACATGAGTCTTAGACGGGCAAGACTTATGCGACTGGGTATCGTACTATAACTTTAGTGAAATAATATCTCTTGATCGCCTCGCGATACATTCTGTGTCATGAGGAATCGATTCAGCAGTTGTTGAATATGCAGGGGAGCCAGCGATTTGCCGCGACGCGGTTCGCTGTGAGTCGGCTAACCTGACAGAGAACCGGATATTGTACATCGGTAAAGAAAGAATTTTGTCTCATATTCTTTCAATTGTGAGATATCTGCCCGAGTAGGTAGGGAGATCAGGGCGAGAAGAATAGGCTGAGAAGGATCTTTCTCACCAGTATTTCCTTGTCTAGGTAAAATGGGTTCCATCATGCGCTCGAGTAGATCAAATAGATGGTATTCCAGTTCTATTCTTCTATTTATATTAGTTATAGGTATAGGAGCCGTAGGAATCGATGCTAGGGGGGATAACAGCAGATGGAGCATCCGCAACAGGAAAGTGAGTTCTGTTGCTGGTTTCAGTGCTGGCAAGAGGTTGAACTCCTATGGTGGCCAGAGGACGGCAGCTTCGGCCGAAAATTCAGAGAAAGGAAAGGAATCTAATGTGATAATAGATAAGGGAAATGATGGGAATGCCCGGGATTTGGAAAATGCTTTTGGGAATATAACTTGGAAAGATGTGGATGCCTCGTGGAAGGCATACTCCCAGTACAAAAATGCTCGAGGACAGCAAAGGGAGAAAGCCACGCCTCTTTCCTGGGCTATATCGAGATACCTTGATAGCGAAGAGCTCCACGTTCATATGCTTGACTTTGTGAATCGATGTGGAGATATCTCACAAATTGTGCAGATTGGATCAAGTGTTGAGGGTCGTCCAATTGAGGCCCTGGAAATTTCTAATACTTTGAGCCAAAACCTGTCCGACGGAAAAGCTCACGTCAAAATAGTTGGAGGTATACACGGGGATGAGGTAGTGGGAAGGGTAGTCTCTATGGGCATGGCGGAATGGATTTGTGAGAATTACAAAAAAGATAATCTTGCCAAGTCAATAGTCAGAAATTTGCATCTATGGATTCTCCCAGGGATGAATCCGGATGGATTTGAAATGAAAACCAGAGATAACAGGAATGGAAAGGATTTAAATCGAGACTTTCCCGATCGATTCGATCAAGGTGGCATGAGCTCTTCCATGGAAGGAAGGCAGCCAGAGACAAAATCCGTCATGAAATGGTCTATGAAGTATCCATTTGTGTCAAGTCTCGTATTCCACGGAGGGGCGCTTGTTGTTAGTTACCCCTTTGATGGGACTGCTGATGGAAGTGATCAGTATGCGGCGACTGCAGATGATCTCACTTTTAGATTCTTGGCACGTGAGTATGCCAAATCACACGGCCTTCTTGACGTGTACCGACAACGTCGCTTCCCAGGCGGCATCACGAACGGCGCCGACTGGTACTCCATTTATGGAGGTATGGGCGATTGGAACTACCTTGAGGCTGAAACCTTTGAATTGACGATTGAAGCTGGTGACAAAAAGTGGCCGAGCGAAGATGAGCTCCCAGGATATTTTGAACACAACAAGGATGCTGTGCTTGCTTTCATTAAGGCTAGTGCCCTGCAAGGGCTCCAAGGGATTGTTTATTCAAAAGATAAGAATGGGGAGAAAATCCCGGTGCTGGGCGCAAAAATTTCAATCAAAGGGATTAACTCAAGTGTTACAACGAGAGCCGGAGGCAGGTTCAACCGCCCCCTTTTCCCTGGATCCTACACAGCTGTGATCGAGAAGCCAGGCTACAACACTGTCGTCCAAAATATCAAGATTCCAAAACAAGGAAATAGATCTATCACGATGAATGTCGAGCTTCAAGCAAAGAAAAAAAACTAAATGTCTGATGATGCTACAACGTTGTTCAGTTAACTGTACTGGATCTACACATTGTCTTCTATGAGTATGAATGAATGAATAGTATATTGAGTAAGTCTGCATATATCTTGCAAATCATTTCACCAGATATCCGATTGTACTGCCCAGGCTGGTCGGGTCTCACAATCAGGCCTGACTCGTGGGTCAGGTGATCACTGCCTTGCAAGCACCAATTATACTTGGGCGCACCGATGACGTCGGACGTGTCCATGGCCTGCAGGCGCCAACCTTGGGCAATGCATGTGACAAGTGGGAGGAGATGATAACTGTCTCAACCCTTGAAAGCCAACTATTATTGAAATAAATTTATCATAAATATCGCGTAGATGTACAGAGCAGGCGCAATATAAATCACGAAGTTCTGAGCACTTCAATCCCACACGTTCGGAATCTTTGTCATTCTCGGGTTTGGCTTGTTGTCAAGAATTTGGTGACAAGTGTAATAGGATCGACCTGAGATATTGTATGGTGAAATTTTACATCCATAAATCCTAGACAGTTCTTCCAGGATATGCATGTGAGACCGGTTCAGTCAAGATCAGTTTACGGTAATGGAGGGGACCAAGAAGAGAAGGGTGCTCGTGTTGTGTGCAGAGGATAGCGACTTGTGCGAAAAAGCGATGCAATACACCTCATGTAACGTGTATAAACCAGGAGACGAGGTACACGTGGTAAGTTAAGAGGTTGCGGGTCAACAAGTTCAGTCTGAAAGGAGGGTCAATGAAGATGAATTTATCGATGAGTGCACCCGCTCCGAGTAATATTGACCTGTATTTCCTGTCCTGCAGATTCATGTGATTCAAAGATTACAAGCGACGACAAAAATCGGTGGTCCGCCTATAGATATGATGCCGTATGCGGATCCATCCATGTATGAAGAAATGATTTCGGCAGCTGAAGGGATGATTGGCAGGCGTGTTCTGTCACATTTTCGGAGTGCAGATCCTGTTGTGCATCTCATTAAATATGAGACTGATACTGAAAGTGTTGGAAATGTAATTTGTAAGAAAGCCAAGGAATTGGATGCTACGTTAGTGGTGATTGCAAAACACAATCAAAGCAAGATGCATGAATTGTTCTTGGGAAGTGTCACAAACTTTTGCGTCAGTCATTGTTCGAGGCCGTGTCTTGTGTACCATTGAAGATGTGGATACATACAGTAATCATATCAAAAGTTGAATGAAAAAAATGATTTCGTTACGTTCATCCCTATGATCATTCAGGCCTACAAGGAGCGCTTTTGTTTTTTCTCGAGGGATGATATGATATTACACTTATTGATAAGTAGTAAACCATTTACCTTGGATCATACACAAGATTGATTATTTTGATTATTTTTGAAACACATGATCCTCAGAATTCACAATTAAGATGGAGATGTTCGCAATTTCATTGTCTGACTCACGATGTCAATTGTTGTTATTATGTTGTTCCAGACAAGCGTACTAATTATTGTATCAATTTGTCCATCAACGGATTCTGTCCTCTGTGATTATTTTCTCAATAAAGTGATTCCTATACGTAAATCTTTCTCTTCCTTGGATTCTGCATAGCGAACTACAAGCTCACACACTGATCCTGGTGGTTTCAATCCGTTCAAGGTAGCGATAGCCTTTGATGCATCTTCCAATGACCCCATCTGAACGATTCCGCTTGAGCCTTTATATCTATCAAAGCATGGAAAGATTTTGATCTCTTTCACCTCGCCAAAAAACTCAAATAGCCCTCGTAGATGACTAGAATCAAAACAGGTTGGTATGTGCTTCACATAGCATCGTGTAGAAGGTGTCTGCCTCAACGGCTTGCCTTGCTTTGGTGGACCAGCATCTGAATCAGCAGATTTCACCTGTAAACAGTTTCCTTCTAACTTCACTCCATCCAATGCACGAATAGCATGTAAACTTTCGAAAGGAGTCCGAAGCCTAACGAATCCATAACCAAGAGATGTTTTGGTCAGGCTATGGCACACTATTCGTACACTGGTCAGCGTTCCGAACGCTTGAAAACATGCTCCCAAGTCATTCTCAGTCCAATACAGAGGAAACCCCCTTACAAACAAGTTGGGATGGGTAGGAGTTTGTTGGTGCACATTTAGTAGATGGCTGTAGTTCCTAGAGACTACAGGTGGAACTTGACAAGGTGAAGTTGCTTCAGATACATTCCCAAGACTTGATCGTTGAACCAAGAGATTGTCCATAAGCATTGGCACTGCACTCTTATAGTGAAGATTTTGGTCCGCAAATCGAGTTGTCGAAGCTCGCGATTCAAGAATTATAGAATCCCGAAGCTCCTGGACATTGTCGGTGGTTAAGGGTAAAGCAGTGCACAAGTGTTCTTCCTGAGCTCTGTGGATCCAATCAACTAAGCGATTGTTCGAACCATCTACAAAGTCATCTTGGCCTATTGTGGCTTCTGGAGGCCATTCTCGTGCACCGCTCTCCATCGGAGCTCGCTGGCCCGTAACACCAGGATTCCCATGGCCATGGGAAGCGTCCAGCAGAGCGAGGTGGCTGGTTAGACCATCACTGGAATATCGACCTGTACCGTGCAGCCCCCAAAAGGAATTCGACTCAGCCCGTTTCTGTTGCATTCTGGCTGTCTGAAAGATTAATCTTTTTTATTAGACTGAACTTAGTTACGAACTATCCAGTATTTGCTACAACTTTGTCTTCTTCTCGTCTGATTTGCTATCGTGTACGAGGCAGATAAGACCTGTTCTTTTTCTCTTATATATACGTATATACACCAGCCAATACGTGTACATCGGTAAACTTAATAAGGTTCATTTACCTTGGTTCGTTGACAATCTATAACTTGTCTTTAGTTTTCAATTGTTGGGTTGCAATTATAAACATTCACGAACGACGGACGAAAATGCTCTTGACCTCATCATATGAAAGGCACTTCGCCTGTACTTCACCACTCGAATGGATGCACGTTGCCAGTTTCCTATCAATAGACCCCAGTATTGGGGCCCGGTTGGTAAGTGGGGATTGGTTGGTGTCTCCAATGAAGAGCAAAAACCTCGTGGGTGACATTTTGCAATTTCTTCCCGATTTATAGGCGACAAATAACATCAAATTGATCTAATCCAGACCTACAATCATGTGAAGACGTTTACGTCCTTGTTTTTTTTTTCAAGAGAGAAAATTCAGAGTTGATGTCAGCTTCGCCACCTTTGGAAGAAATAACTGCTATGCATTGGTGGCCAGTTTTGAACAAGGGAATACATGTTCTGGTCTGCCTGGAACATTGCACGAGTCATCAAATGATTGAGAACAACAATGCCAAATTCGGCCTCGTGCCACTTTATGACCTTTTGAATGCAGTTTCACTGGCACTGTAAGGTTTGAGTCTTAAGATTCTTCTTTGCAAAGACCAGTAATTGGGATGAACCGAACGGATATGAGCAAGCACCAAATGACGAGAATTTAGTTCGAACCAAGATTTCCGCACAAGATATTTTTGACTTATAAATTTGCCTTGATTGTCACCGTTTGGCAGTCATCTGAATTTGTCGACAGAGCTCTGGACTCACTGTGCCACGACACTGTTCGTCAATCCTCTTCTCTTGTTTAGTGACACAGTATACTGCTTCGGGTTCAAGACTCCAGATTTTTGAGTCGATTAGTAAATGTTAGGTACGACTGATGAATCGTCCATTCTCCTATTCGCTGAACAACCGCTGATCTCCCTCTGGCTGGCGCGTGACGGATTGATGTCTGCGTTAGTGATTTGGGATCTGTGGGAAGGAAAGTATGATTTCTTTAATGGATTAAACTCCAATACTACAAATGTTAGATCCCTAGATTTGGGTTCTGCCTTTGGTGCAAAAGAAGGGTGCATGTAACAATAATCGCTGAGAATTTCCAGCAAACCCTGTAGTTTGCCAACTGGCAGATGTGAGAACGACGAGAACGACGCATGTATCACACGAATTTTGGATTAATCCGTTTTGTATCCATTTTGGCGCAGAAGAAGAGTCTTAGATTCCTGAGCTTTTGGTTGTCTCAGCAGAAGCAACTCTGTTGTGTCAAACAAACTCTAGAGCGTTGGGTAATTCATCCGTCATAGTTGAGAAGGAATAATGCTGCTGAAATATATTGGCAGACAAGGTTGGAGGCAGAAGCATGCCATTTCTTCGCTTGGATCTCTGTGGTCCAATCAGGGATGGGAAATGGACCAGCAAGATGCTGGCCAAACTGGAAGGAGTTTTCATTGGACGACAAGGGCAGCGAAAGCCAGCGAGCCTGCACCTGAAGCAGTTCCACTAAGTAAATTGAAAGACTCATTTCTGGATGGTACAAGCAGTTCCTACTTGGAAGAGCTGGAGGAAAGGTATAGAGATGACCCAAGCAGTGTAGACACCAGTTGGGCTTCGTTTTTCAAGTCCATGGACATGGGTGTTCCACCAGAAGCAGTGGCTGAGGCATATGATGCCTGGGAAAAGGGGGAAGTGACTTCACCACTTGCTGCAGCAGCCGTTTCAAATCAAACGATTCAAGAAAGTCAGAGACTGCTGTTGCTGGTGAGAGCGTATCAGGTTCTGGGCCATACCTCTGCTCAGTTGGATCCACTGGGGCTTGACTCGGGGCCTAAGCGTCCAGAGTTAGATCCATCTTTCTATGGTTTCACCGAAAATGATATGGACAGGGAGTTCTTTTTAGGTATATGGAACCAAGAGGGATTTTTGAGCGAGAAGAGGCCTGTGAGGACACTGAGAGAGATACTGACTAGATTGAAGGAGACATATTGTGGAAGTATCGGTTATGAGTACATGCATATTCCTCATAGAATGCAATGCAACTGGATCAGGTCGAAAATCGAGACTACGGAACCTTTCAAATTTTCTGTGGAGAAAAAATTGAATGTGCTTGATCGATTGACTTGGAGTGAAAGATTCGAGTCTTTTCTGAATAACAAGTACTCAGCAGCCAAGCGATTTGGCTTGGAAGGCTGCGAATCTCTAATCCCTGGAATGAAAGCTTTGATTGATCGTGCTGCTGAGCTAGGAACTGACTCTGTTGTTATTGGCATGCCACACAGAGGGCGCCTGAATGTTTTGGCTAATGTGATGAGGAAACCAATGGAACAAGTGTTTTCTGAATTCGCTGGGAAGTCTCCTGTAACGGGTGAAGGTTCTTCAACGTATATGGGTTCTGGAGATGTCAAATATCACTTGGGAACGTCGTATGATAGACCAACTCTCTCTGGTCGGCGAATTCACCTGTCGTTGCTGGCTAATCCCTCTCACTTGGAGGCTGTGAACACGGTTTGTCTTGGAAAGGTTCGGGCTAAGCAATACTATAGTGAGGATATGGAAAGAATAAAAAATATGCCAATATTAATGCATGGAGATGGTGCATTTGCTGGTCAAGGCATTGTGTATGAAACCTTGGATATGAGTGGCTTACCTGAGTACACTGTTGGGGGCACCATCCATTTGGTTGTGAACAACCAAGTTGCTTTTACAACTGATCCAAAGAAATCCCGTTCCTCTCCATATTGTACCGATGTTGCTAAAGCATTGAATGCTCCTGTTTTCCATGTTAATGGTGACGATGTTGAGGCTGTTGTTCGAGTTTGTGAATTAGCTGCAGAATGGAGAAATACCTTCCACTCAGACGTCGTGATAGATCTGATAGGATACAGAAGATACGGCCATAATGAAATCGATGAGCCTATGTTTACTCAACCTCTAATGTATCATGTGATCAATCGGCATAAAAACCCTCAGCAAATTTATTGTGACAAGTTGATTAAAGAAGGAAGCATTTCGAAGGAGCAAATCCGTGGGATCTCTGACAGGGTTCAACAAGAACTCCATGATAGATTCCAAGATGCAAAAACCTACAAACCAAAAATGTCAGAGTGGTTGAGCTCAGTCTGGAAGGGATTTATGTCTCCATCTCAGACATCTCGAATCAGAAATACCGGTGTCCCAATGGACCTGCTGAAGGAGGTTGGAACTGCCATAACGAAAATACCAGATGGCTTTACCCCTCACAGGCAAATTGCCAAAATATATGAGGCTAGGCGGAAGATGCTGCTTGAAGGAGAACCGGTAGACTGGGCAACGGCAGAGGCTCTTGCTTTTGCTACCTTATTATGTGAAGGGAACCATGTTCGTCTGTCAGGACAAGATGTGGAACGTGGAACATTCAGCCACAGACATTCGGTTATACATGACCAGAAAACCGGTGAAAAATATACTCCATTAAGACACGTGTTTGAGGACCAACAGCCAGGCCAGTTCACTGTCAGTAATTCCTCTCTGTCTGAGTTTGGTGTCTTGGGCTTTGAGCTTGGATATTCTCTAGAGAATCCAAACAGCCTCGTAATGTGGGAAGCTCAGTTTGGTGATTTTGCAAATGGTGCCCAAATCGTATTTGACCAATTCGTTTCAAGTGGAGAAGCAAAATGGCTTCGACAGAACGGGTTGACAGTCCTGTTGCCCCATGGCTACGATGGCCAAGGCCCTGAGCATTCCTCTGCCCGGATGGAGAGATTCCTCCAAATGGTTGACGAGGATCCATACACATTGCCGAAGATCGACGAGCGACATTGGTTCACGGGAGGGCACCTTGGATCCCAGATTCAGAGCATCAATTGGCAAGTGGTTAACACAACGACTCCAGCAAACTACTTCCATGTCCTGCGTAGACAGATCCATCGCCAATTTAGGAAACCATTGATTATTTTCACACCCAAGAATTTGCTGCGATTGCCAGAAGCAAGATCGCCATTAGAGGAATTTGATGACGATCCAGAGGATATTTCGATCAAAGGAGCTCGCTTTAAACGTCTCATCATGGACGAGAGCGCAAAGGACAGAAGCCCAATGCCTCCCGTCGACTCGGAGAAGAAGCGGCTGGTTATGTGCTCTGGCAAACTGTACTACGAGCTTGCATCGGAGCGGAAGAAGCGCGGGCTACAAAATGAAGTAGCTATCGTCAGACTTGAGCAGCTGGCTCCATTCCCATTTGATCTTGTCATGCGCGAGATTCGCAGGTATCCAAATGCAGAAGTACTTTGGGCACAAGAAGAGCCTATGAATATGGGGGCATATCTGCACGTGCAGCCCCGAATCCAAAGATGCATAGAAGTTGAAAGCGGCAAGGTACCCATCAGGATTAAGTACGCCGGTAGACCTACAATGGCTGCAACAGCAACTGGATTTGGTCAAGTGCATGCTGCAGAGCAAGCATCTCTCATTGATGAAGCATTGACTGTATCATGATCATGAACCATTCAATTTCGTCTCCATTATTTTGTTCCAGGAAGGTAATGTAACGTAAAAACAATTCTACGAAATAACGGGATCCTTGGTCTCTCGAATTTGAGTGCAATCTCAAGCTTTGCAAAGATCCAACTGGAGCACAGTGCAGAGTTCTCTGGTTCCGGGGTCAGAACTAGATCACTTGTGTGATCTGAAAAGGTATGAGGGTAGCCATGGGTCCCTATTGAGCCACATAATTACTCATTGTTTTATTTCAGAGAAACGCAACAGTTGTTATTGTTACAGATTTCCCTGTATTTGGATACTTATACTAAAGGTACTAGTAGTTGCACACGTTGATTTCGTTTGCTGGAATGCCATTGGAAGTGCAGTACGTAGGGGAAGTGTGAAAGGTCTATTTTTACCAGTATCATGCCAGATAGTAGCAACGATCAGTTATTGGAAGGGGGAGTGCTGAATGGTAGGAGGATGAATGCTTCTGACGGAGGGGCTAGCGACAATTCAGGCCAAGACACTCGTGCCCCGTTTGGGGGAGCAGAGGTATCGATACCCAATGATATCATTTGTTTGTTTATTGCGCCTGCAGTCAATGGGTTTGGTGATTTTGAGATATCTAGGCATGTAATGACGTGTATCTGATACTCTCTGGCTCGCTGTTGACATCTACGGTTAAGTTGTTCTTAGTTGTGTTGAGAGCTTTTTGCATTCCAAATATGCAGAATGATGATGTAGCACTGGCAAAAATATTTCAAGAACAGGAGCGGGCTTTTCTGGCTCTAGCTCGGTCCAATATGTACGTTTTTGAACTCTTCTCATGATCTGCTGGTAACGGGAATCACCATAGCGTATGGTATGCAGTTCAATGGAAAATATTCCGCCCTCTTCAGCGCACCAAAGTGCACAAGTCTTACAAGACGATTATGGAACTTTGGACCAAGGGGAAAGGCAGTTGACTGATGAGGAGATTGCTTGGAAATTGATGCAAGAGGAGGAGGATGAATTTCAAAAGAGAATGCTGGCAATGGCTGGAGTAGGTACGATTTCTGTCATGGATGACCCGGCTGCTGAAATTTAGAAACTAGTATCTAAAGTAGCATAGCTAAGCGAATCGATTAATATCGTGTTTTCAGGCGCGTCAAGCGAGTTTGATGACGGTCCTCAGTACAGTTCAGAGGATATAAGGGATCCAGATGATTTCACATATGAGGAGCTCACTGCACTAGGGGATGCCGTTGGAACCGTATCCGCGGGGCTAGATAAAACGAAAATATTAGCATTGCCAACAGGGAAATTTCGAGAAATTTGTCAAAAGGACGGAGTCCATGATCCGTACGTTGGTGTTGCACCTGTAGAGGATCGGATAAACTGTTTGTCCATAGAGGGTATCTGATTTCCGTTTCCGGTGGATGATGATTGCAGGTGCATAATTTGTCAGATTGAATTGGAGCAGGATGATGTGGTCCAAGTACTACCCTGCCATCACATCTACCATCCAGAATGCATCTCGCAGTGGCTTGCTCACAAAAAGACATGTCCACACTGTGGGCAGGAGATAGTAAAGGAATGAGCGTCGCGCCATTAAAGAAAAATTGTAATTACATACTAAAATACTAGTCAGATGAACCAAAGATGAACAACACAATATATTTCCCGCAAGTTGCTATGAAATCCTCCAGACATCTCAGGGCTATACATCAATTCAGAAGATTGATGGACATGTTCCTACTTGGAAGTCTCGGCAGCAACCCTCGCCTCGTGAGCTTTCCTGGTCCATTTTTCCTTCTGTGGGACTACCACGACTGTCCCCCCAGCTGCCTCGATCTTGGTACGAGCACTAGCAGAAAATGCCTCAGCATGCACTGTTAATGCCCCCTTCAAGTCTCCAGTACCCAAAATCTTCAAAGGCAGTCTAGCATCTCTACCACTCAGATTCAAAATCCTCTTTTCTTTCAACAAATCTAATGTGATTTCGGAACCTTCATCGAATGCATTAAGATCTCTCACATTGACTGTCACGAAATCTGGTAGACCTGCACCCATACCTCCAGCAATTCCCTTCAACTTTGGAAGCTTCCTGTACAAAGGAGTCTGCCCTCCCTCGAAACCAGGTCGGATACCACTTCCAGAACGAGATTTCTGTCCTCGCATACCGAAACCAGCACTTCCACCCTGGCCGGCTCCATACCCGCGACCTTTCCTCAACTTACTACGGCGCGCTCCTTCCTGAGGAGACAGATTATTCAACCTCAAGCGCTCTGAGCTCCCTTCTTCCGTCCCTGCCGCGACAGTGCATACCGCCAGACGCCTCTCCCTTGATAATATTGAACGTTTGGGCATGGCCACCACCGCCTGCCCTCTGTATGCACATGTGGCCCCGCCTGAAAGCAGACCCTGTGCCTGTCCTCGGTGTACCGTCCACTGCAAAACAATAGGCAGATCTGTCAATTGCCCATACTCATATAATCATAGCATTGAATCATTATTATCTTGATAACAGCCATCCATTTCCCCGGCAAACATGGATCGACAGAGACACTGCCGTAAAGCAGCACGCAGGTCTCACACAGTCGTCCTTGCCTCGAAGATCCACCTCCCGCCCAATATTGAACCAATGCACTATTGGATACCATTATTATATATTGAACAATAAACATTAGGTAAACTGTCGGATCCCTCCTCCCCTCGCTCGACCCCTCGACAAGTCCCAGGCGAGAGCCGTCGCCCAGAGCCTACGACTACCACAGCGCCACAAATGCAGCACTCTCACATTGATACCCCGAGTTATTGAAATTGCAAATATATTTCAAGAGATATACAATGCATAGAAGAATCGCAAATACAGCGGGGGGCAAAAGGGGGCAATCCACTCTACCAAAGTACCCTGCGTCTATCATTTTTCACGCCACCACAATGGCACCAATCCACAAACCAGCCCGCTTCTAGATATCACTCACCATTGTTCAATGTTAGTACTGTGAATTATTAAAATTTAAAACGCCTCATTCTGGTCAGCGGCGCACATTCTTCTGTAAAGCAAAGCATCACCGCAAGGTCTATCCTGGTGCAGAGTGACGCCTATCAAAAAGCCGAATCGATGGGAATCTCTCTGTCAAATGACACGACCCCTTCTCATGGTACACATATTGACTCAAAGGCAGTGCTGCAGGGCATACTCTGGGCATCTAGACTAGCATCGTGTTCATGAAGCCTTATACTCTGCAATCTGATGGCAAATGCCACTCCCATGCCCCCATGAGTGGCCATCAAGGTGTGCATGCACTCTGTATCATGTAACAGGGCCTTATAAGGCAAGCTTGCCGACAGCAAGTTGCTTACCAACTGTTGCTATAAATGGATGGCTTCAGCATTGACAGTTCCGTCCTTCGTTTTCTCACTGACTCGGCAATCCCTGGTTTAAATCAAATACGATTGAAACATTTTGGTTTTTCGTTTTATTTTTGGTTGGAAAGGAGGCTGATACGGTAAACGCGATTTTGAGGTTTGACGTCCTTTGGGTAGGACATTCGTAACACGACAGCACATTCTTCGAGGGTTATCAGGATAATAGTTGATTCTGGTGATATATATAACTTCATATAAATAGAGGTTTAGTGGTGTTTGAGCACGCTTGTGAGGGTCGAACAAGGGTTGATCCGTCCCCAGTTTTCAGTAGAAGACACGAGAGCGGGATATGGGCAACAGATGGAGCCGACAAAGGCCACAAGGGGGTGCAGATGAGCAAAACACTGTCAACTCGAATAATAATGTGCAGCAAGGGGGTGGGAATCTGCCGCAGGATTCCCACTACGCGCGGTACCCAGCGCCCGTGCCTGGACAGCAGCAGCAGTCTCAAAGGCCTCATGGACGGTACTATTATGGGGGAGGCTATCCTCCAGGAAACACGCATTATGGTCCAAATTCGTATGGTCCACCGCAGCAGCAGCCGTATGCGCGACAGCCACAGCAGCAGCCACAGCATGCCGATGGAGGGAGGTCCAGGAGGCAAGAGACAACAGCCAGGCCACAGTCATTGACGCAGACAGCAACGATACGGAATTCTGTGAACTTGAAAAAGAACTCTCTGCGTCTCGAATCATTTGAAGGGAATGAGTCTGTGATGAAAATTGTGTTTGACTTCGATGCCTCTGCCCCATGTTGTGTCATGACATGTGTTGGAGGGAAAGAGGAGGGGACAGCTATGGTGCCGATCAAGAGTATTTATCAGGATGCGCAAACTGCAGAGTTACCATTGGCTATAACATACGAGAAAGGGCTTGGACAAATGTTTCCTCGGAATGATATGACGCTTTATGAAGCATCGCAGCATGTGGTGGATCTGCATGCCATGGACAAGGATTGTTTGCTTGGATTGAAAGGCGGGGAGGATGGATATGGCTTGATTGTTCGCCTGGCCACTGTGACAGAAAAGGGCCTACAGGAAGGCCACACGTTGGATGAAATATCACCCAAGCTGCCTTTGGCTCCGTGGATTCAGAGCCAGACTACATTTGCTTCTCTTGAACTTGAGGATGGCACATGGAAGGCCAAAGTATTGAAGCAAAAACTTTGGGTTGATGGTGTATCATATGAGCTCCAGGAGATTTATGGACTGGAGAATGCGGCAGCAGGTCCCCAAGGAAGCTCTTCAGAAGAGCACCTCTGTGTCATTTGTCTCGTGAATCGAAGAGACACCACTGCCCTCCCTTGCAGGCACATGTGCATGTGCCATGAATGTGCAGATGAATTGAGAAAACAAACAAGTGTATGTCCGATCTGTAGGAATAATGTAGACTCCCTTTTGCGTATTAAGTTGAATCATGGAAATGCCAGTAATCAAGAACAATAGTCATACTCTGTATGACGGTCAATTCTCATTTCTCTTTCTTTTTTTATGAGAATGCAACCGAATAGTATTAATTTTATGTTTCGTTTCTATACTGCTTTAAGATTTTTGGTCCCTGTTCGGGTGTAAGATACATGTCAGATGATGGAACACCATGAAATGAATACGCACAGAAACCGTATGCGATGCATGTTGTATTTCCAAGAACGAAGGAATAATTCTGTTAACGATGCCCAATGATGTCACAGGGCTGAGATCTCTGGAGTTCAGCAAAGGACGTTTGGTACTTTCCATGGCCAATGCTTCATTTCTGACACTCTCCCATTCTGTTTCCATGAAGACTCGATTGATATATTCAATCTTGTCTAGTTTGTCACATTTTGGCATCCATACCTTTGATCTTATCTGCCGTTGCATCATTATTCCACGACAACCTTGGAATTCGTCGAATGGAAGCTGCTGTTGGAAGGTTCGTGCCTTTTTCCACGTGTACGAATCGTTCCAGAAAGGTACCCAAGAAGTGGTTATCGAGCACGCAATTTGGGATTTTCACAGCGATTACTGTTTTGAATCGATATGTGTGTCGATCATCACTTTTGGAGGCAAGATTTGAAAGATTCTTCAATCACACTGCGATTGTCCACTGTGCGGGTTGGCCACGTCATCTTGACGGCATGCCTCTCTACCCCTGTGCCTCGAGCCGTCCGGTCCTTGGGCCGACGAACAGGTGCCGAAAGGACGAGGTTGACACGTTGGGTTCTGGTTGACTCGATTCGATTGACCATCGAAACCCAGCACCTAAAAGGCATTAGCCCTTTTAATTACGTCTTATTAATTGAATATTTTATAGTTAATTACTTTATTAGGAGATATTTTCGCCCTTACCGGCGTTATATGTCAAGGGATTGAGAGCGGTTTGTGCGTTGGTCGTCTTCTTCCTAGGTTCCTGGCACTCCTCGATATTCGCGCAAAAGTGGATATCAAGGCAACCAGTCGCCTTCATAACAATCAAAAAGATTGACATAAAATTTTGATCCGGTCCTAGGCAACCATTGTCTGTTGCCTTTCTTCTTTCAGGGCTCTGGGTTTCCTCATCGATCAACGAGAGGTCGCAATAGGTCCTGCTGTTGGAGGAGCTTCAACTTAACCATAGGGTCAAGCGAACAAGAAACAGGGAGAGGTGCTTTTCCGTGCTGAAGGAGCGGCTTTTTGGAACAGTTTTGGGCAAACTGGGGGCCATATAACAGTTTTTGAACCATATTTTACATCTCGATCGGAGTTCCTGCTTTGACGTTGTGCTCAAGGCAGCTGTTGAACATTGACCATGTCTTCCATTCCACAATTCAGTAACGTTCATGAGTACTCATGGGAGAACGGTCAGGCAATTGACATTATGAAGCACTCAGTCGTCGGAGATTCAGTCGTAACTCTAAAAGTCACTAGTAAGACTCCACAAAAGGTAGGGCTTTGTAGAATGGATTGAACATGTTTTTTACCCCAAGTTTATGCAGCTTCCAGAACAGAGTTTTATTACTGGCTCTACAATCATAAGCGTGTTGTCTGATCAAGGAGTCACATTTTATTTCTGTTTTTTTTTCAGGACTATGAAGAAAGTAAGCGAAGGAAAGTAGTCTCGGAATCAAGCTCAGCTGCAAGAAATCTGGACCTGGAACATTCTACTGGATCTCCGCCCAAAGGCCAAGGCCAAGAACTGCTGCAAACCGAAGTTACTAAACGCTTTGATAGCGTCCTCAGATCTCAACTGGTACACTGGACCGGTAAACTGCTGAAGCTGCAGCCAAAAGTCCACATGAGTCCTCACATTATGGAGTGTGGTCTGTGCCTGTTCAAGAGACTGCGACAGAAGCAACTTCTCTCATGGGCAGATGGCAAGCTACCCAAAGCTTATATCAGCAACAGGGAGCTCATGATTCATGATCTGATCGCCTGCTGGTGGATAGCGATGAAGTACTGTTCAATCAGGACTGCTGTACCAAATCGCACTCTTCTCAGCAGAGCAACAGATGCAAAAGACCTGCTGTTGGCTGATTGTGAAATGGCAGCTCTCATTGCCCTTGACTGGAACGTCAACTCATTCCTGGCCGAAGAAGGATTGGTAAAATGCTAATGAATAACGTATTCCATGGTTAATATTGTCATTCCGATGGCAAATTAGGTAGAATTTCTGATGGGTCTCTATCAAAGAGAGAGGAAGCTAGATTGTTGTATTGTCTGGTTGCCTCCCTATGGCCAATATAGCCAGTGGCACATGATACAAGTCAATATTCTGCAGATACATCCATATATACAACTGATCAGATACAATACTTACGGTTTTCACGTGCTCGTAGCTCTCATGCAGAAATCAAACATCAATTCGAACAAAAAGGGTGATAACACTGCTTTTTGGCCTTCAAACAAATGTCTCTTGTCATTACATTTTGATCACCTTGACTTAATTCAACGCAAGGTTAGATCTCTACAAAGTTTGAGCCTTGCTGTTAGGGCGCTCAATGTTTTTTCCTTCTATTGTGGAAGAAGTCAATATACTGAATATATATTTTTGTTTCAAATGCTCTGCATGCATCCTTGTGAATTACAATTGTAAATTGTACAGAATCAAATGATAAAGAATATTTCAGAAGAAAACGCCGGTATACGAAAATTCATTCAATACAAATAAAAGAAGCCATCAATAGACCGGTAGATCTGCCGGCCTGAATGATGACTTGGTATGCACATTGCTCTTTCCTGCTGCAACACTATTTGAGGAGCGCACATGACCAGGCTTTGCCAGATTGTCTTTAACAATGTCAGAAAAATATTGATGCCACCTTGTGTCAGCAGTCAACTCTGGATGGAAAGAAGTCGCTACAAGATTACCAGATCTCACCGCAACCACGACGGACTGAGTACCTGGTGCCATACCCTGCTCTTCCTCAGAGAGCGAGTATGTGGCCAACACCTGCACTGTGGGACCCACTTCCGTTATCGCTGGTGCGCGAATAAACACTGCCCTAAATTTTTCTGCCTCCATCCCGCTCTCACTGTAGATTTTCAATTCCTTTGGGCATTCCAGCATGGTCTCAAAACTATTGATCTGAGCGCCAAAGAAATTTCTGTGCACAAGACAGTCAAGTCCACCAACAAGGGCTTGGCCACCTTCCTTCTGCCCGGTCGCCCTATCCGCCAAGAAGATCAATCCTGCACAGGTTCCCCACATTGGCTTCCCTTCAGACGCAAATCGCCGAAGTGCCGGCAGCAAGCCCCATTTCTCGGCCACCAGTGCCATAGTAGTACTCTCACCGCCAGGAATGACAAGCCCGTCCACCATCTCCAACTCACTCTCAGTTCGTACTTCAGATGAAATCACTTGATCAATTTTATTCAAAATTGCAATGTGCTCTCGAAATGATCCCTGCAGTGCTAGCACACCAATTCTGATCTTTTTTGTGTCGGTCGGGCTCGGCGACTCCATACTAATTGAGATGTGGAATTGCTTCAATTCGATCGTCTTTTATGCCAGATCGTATAATGCAGCAATTTACTATTTTTTGCTAAACTCAATGAACAAACCCAGGACAATTGTATGGCCACAATATTTATTTTATTTCATTTGTGGATTAACCCTCTGCCCAGCAGACACTGGCCCTAATCTGCTTCAGATGCATGCATGCATATTGCAACATCCGGATAGTGCTATAGTGTTTTTGGCATGAATATACATATTAATTACATTGTACTATATACTATCAATCAATAAATAAAGTCTACTGCCACCTCCACTCTCTTATCTTGCCTTTGGTGCAAAGGCACCACTTGCTGAATTTTCCTTCATCAGCATCCCCAAGATATCACCTCTATTATCAAACGTCAAAAAGTCGCGCACCATTGGACATCTCTCATACAGCCTGCACAGCAATTTCAAAATACAGTACCTATTGAGATCTGGGCAGCCAAATTCGCTACAATGAACAGATGAGAATATGTATACTCTTTTGCATTTTGAAACAGAAACAAAAAAGCATTCGCATATAGAAATGTCTCCCAAAAAACAATCACAGATTGACCCCATATTCCCCTCTAGAACTGATAGAACAATGCAATCAAATCAAATCATACGTACTGCGGAGCATCTGCAACAGATATACGCTTCAGGGGACCGCTCGCCAGCATGCCACCCACGTACACTAGGACTGTTGCCACTGACAAGCACCACAAGAGCCACAGCGGCAAACCGTCAAACTCTTGGTGATTCATCCTAACTTGCTCTCTATCTGCATTAAAATATCATAATCGTTCATTTTACTTCTGAATCACTTTCCTGGCATACAGCGAGACAGGACAATACGCTTGTCAAGCCTCTATAATTAATGATGATGAGGACTTTGAAAACCCACAGCATGTATTCCCTTTAGCCCATCACATTTTTCGGACCATAAATTAATCAATACATCATAAATCGTTCCAATTCCATGTGACGAGCAAGATGACCCGAACATGACGACGTACATAACATGTCATGATATCCGGCATAGAGAAATACAGCGAACCCCGCCACGATTAGAGCTTTCCCCATTCTTTACTTTTACTAACCCGGATACATAGACTATACGATATTATTGTGATATGTATTCATTTACAATTTTGATTCTGGCATTGTGGCATCATGCTGATTATAAGATTCATCATCGTCATAAATCGGTGATCTATTCTTCCATCTTCAATATTGAACAATTAATTGAACTTGCAAGTAAGCAGCAGCAGCAGCAGCAGCAGCATACTACTACTACTACTACTATTACCATCTCCCAAAGTATGCACCTATACCTCCACCACCTGGCTTGCCTGAAGAACCTTCCAGGGCCACCACTCTTGCTTCAATCCTTTCTAGCACAGCGTGCAGTTCAGCCTGCTTTTCAAGCAGAGACCTATCCATTTCCTCATGACGAAGATGCCTGTCCCTATTCTCCTGCCGCTCTCTATCCCCCGCTTCCCTCTTTTCCCTGTCTTCAACATTCTTCCTTTGCACCTCTACCAAGAGCAGCACAATGGCCACCTGCATAAATTATCCATCGCTGCCAATCAGATGCAAGATCATCAACCGATACATGTATTTATTCCTTGATTCAAAATGCATACATATTATGTTGATATGATGACAATCACAATGACAATATACTAGTATATATCTTTGGTAGCATCCGTACCCCGTACACAAACCCTTCAGATACCACTTTTGATGCCAGCTGCACTGCCCTCTCTTCAGATATATCCCCCACAAACGTCCTCCCAGTCCGCCCTTCCGCCCCGCGAGATATATTCACTTCCATCGCATGAATCCGCTGTGCAACATCTATCACTCTCTTTCTGGCCACTGGATGCCCCATGATGAACTTCTCAAACCTAGAGGCGAGAGGTTTGGACACTGTCTTCAGGGTCAGTGCAAACAGTTTGAACAGAATTGGCGCCATATCGAAACCACTCTTCAGCAATACCACTCTTTTACTCCCTTATCTATTTTCTATTCCATATATGTATATATGATAGCATGGTACTATCCCTATATAATCTAATCAACATCAACCTTGCACTTGTTCAAATGGAACCCGCATCATTCACCATCTGCACATCCTCCATTGTCATGATCCGATCATCAACAATCCCATCCACTATACAAATCAATAAGTTATGATTATTCTGATTCTATTTATATACACCACTCTGATCAGGATTGCCCTATACGACACTGTTTGCCCTAGCCACCCACTACAGTGCACTGATGATGATGAGAACTGGTTAACCAGTAGCTTCGAACGTTCGATCTCTCTAATTTTTTTTTTCAAAGTCCAAGCTTGCACGATTCGTAATTGTAGTCATCATACACCCAGCCCATGTGCCCACTCGTCAGGAATGGAAGATGAATGAAAAGGAGATGGACAGTCCAACAAGGCCAACAAACAGGCCTATATGGAGATCTCTTGCAAGAGAGAACTAGCAGCATTAATGCGAAATATTTCGACACGTGTCTCTTTTTCTTCTGGGCTGCACACCTAGTGGTGCCTTATCTTACAGAATGCGGTGTGAAGTGTGATTGTGATTTAATGATTTGTATCGATATATACATAGCATTGATAGAGTATAGAGTATCGTTATGAGTATGACTGGAAGTAGGCTTGTCTGTGCTCATCATGGGCACCAGGGACATGGGGAGAGGAATCGGTGTCAGGGGATTTTCCATGGTATCCATGGAAATGTGCGATATCATCCTATACATAAGGGATTACATCATACGTATGCACGTGTAGATGGTCACTTTGTGAGGAGAAACGGGGAAGCTCTTGTGAAGGCGATAAGAGACGAAGATGTGTGTGAGACCTGCGTTGTGTTGCTTGGCAAGATGTGGGTGGAAAGGAGATGTCTAGATGTTGAAGCATAATTATTATCATTTTAATTGCAGAAAGAAGGGGATAAAATTGACTTGGATGCGCCGATCGACACCGGGAAACTGATTGATGCGGAGGGTGCAGGAGCTAGTTTTACCAGTCCTGGCTGGCTGACGCAACTGGGTCGTTTGTGGGGTGGTAAATCGGTAGGTTGTGGTTTGTATACGGTAGTATTGTTGTGTAGATGGCCAGATGCAATTCATGATTTCTTTCCACGAGGTGTTGTTGGCCAGAAGCAGAGACAAATATGTATTGGTGTTGTGCTGGTTCAGGATGTGCCCGTGGCTGATGCAAAGCCGGAAGATATTCAGGATCTTTTAGGAGGGGCATTGTTTAAAGCATTATATAAATGGATGTGTGAGACTGGTCCAGTGTACCTTCTTCCGACTGGGCCAGCGTCGTCGTTTCTTGTGATTTCTGATCCTCAGGCTGCAAAGCATGTGCTCAGAGGCTCGGATAATCCACAACGACCGGTGTATGTGAAAGGTCTTGTGGCTGAGGTATCTGAGTTTTTGTTTGGGAAAGGATTTGCCATATCTGGTGGTGAAGAGTGGAGGATCAGGAGACGTGCCGTGGCTCCTTCGCTTCATAGAGGGTATCTGGAAACCATGTTGGAGAAGGTTTTTGAGCCTTGCGCTGAGCAGTTGGTGGCTGAACTGGATGCTCATCTGGCTAAAGCGCCCGGTAAAGAAGTTGATATGGAAGCATATTTTTCGCAGTTGACATTGGATGTGATCGGGAAGGCTGTTTTTAATTACGATTTTAATGCCTTGACAACCAGTTCTCCTCTGATCCAAGCGGTCTACACGAGCTTGAAAGAGACGGAGCAGAGGGCCACGGATGTGCTGCCTGTCTGGAAGATTCCATTTTTATGTGAGTTTATACCGAGGCAGAGGAAAGCGAAAGAAGCAGTGGAGATCATTAGGAAAACTACGGAAGAATTGATCGCTGCCTGCAAATCAATGGTGGAAGCTGAGGAAGAGGCAGCGGCGTTTGATCCTGATAACTATGTCAATGAGAGTGATCCTTCAGTCCTGCGCTTTTTGATTGCTTCCAGGGAAGAAGTGTCGTCTGTTCAACTGCGTGATGATTTGCTTTCAATGCTTGTTGCTGGCCACGAAACCACTGGGTCGGTGTTGACCTGGACTCTTTATCTCTTGGTGCAAAATCCAGATTGCATGAAGAAAGCACAAGAAGAAGTCGATAGGGTAATGTCTCAGGAAGGGCCCATGAGTTTGGCCAAGTATCAGGAGCTCAAGTATACAATGAGATGTATCAATGAAAGCATGAGATTGTATCCCCATCCTCCTGTGTTGCTTCGTCGAGCATTAGTGCAAGATAAACTCCCAGGTGGATACACAGTCCCAGCAGGTCAGGATGTGATGATCAGCGTGTACAATATTCACCACTCGCCTGATGTGTGGGAAGATCCTGAGGACTTTAAGCCTGAAAGATTCAATATTGATGATCCTATTCCAAACGAGCAGAACACAGATTATAAGTACATTCCATTCTCTGGAGGTCCAAGAAAGTGCGTAGGAGATCAGTTTGCCTTGATGGAGGCAGCCGTAGCTCTGGCAGTGATGTTAGCCAAATACAACTTTAGGCTTAAAGAAGACCATGAAATAGGAATGACCACGGGGGCAACGATTCATACATCTAATGGACTATACATGTATGCGGAAAAGAGAGGAGATCTAGATGCACTTTTATCTGCAGAGAAGTTTGTTTCCCAGAAAACATCTTGAGGGTCAACCATTTCTAGAGCATCATAGTGATGTAATCCGATCCATCCGATAGAAACTGTTAGAAATTACTCATTATATATATATATATATCTATATATACGTAGTTCATAGAGATGTACTCAGGGGACTTGAGGATCCAAACTAAACCAATCCATAAAAGAATTATGGGCCACCTGCAGGTGATCAGCTGATCAGATTCATGAATGTCTGTTCACCATGCATCAATCGTGCAATCATGTCAATTGCCAATTTCATGATTAATACGATAAAGAAAATAACTTTCATCACCTCAAATTTGTTTTTTTATATTATCCAAATGAGTTCTGCAGAAATGAAGTCATGAGCCCCGGCTGTTAGCACTCGCCGATCACAACCGACACACCCCTTGCAAACCGCGGTCGTCGATCCCAAGGTGATATTATTAGGCATTCTGTAGCACATAAACTGTGATGTTATCTCCAAAGGCATTCGTGTCCTCCCATAGGAAGACGAATCCGAGAGGTCGCGCAACTTTTCTCTTCCTAGTTGCCATGGCTACATTCTTGGTGCGTCGGATTGTCGTTTCTACTGATGTTACGTTTGCTGTGCCATTTAAATAATTTATAACCTGCAATTACATGTAGTTATATCTATATTTTGCTGATTCTGGAGGTCACGCTGATGGGAAGTTTCAGGACTTGGGAGCCAAGTCCACCAGTTTGTTGAGCAGCATCTCGCTGCCCAGTTTCTTTAGCCACCAAGGATTGTTGGATGGAAGTATAAAAGATGTAGTAAAAAAAGATCCCTTAGAGGTATTGTCCGCTCAGTTATTGTCGCGTGAGCCACCTTTAGCTCTGTTTCCACCTCCCCTAGAGAGAGAGGATCCCGAGCCTGGAAATATGACTGGGAGATATCATGGAGTCTGCAGGAGCAGCTTCCCCCCCGCAATCCCTAATATAACGATATATGAGACATGGAAAAGTGCAAAAACTCGGCGGTACTCAGATGTGACCTTGATGACGCACCTATCAATCGATCAGTTGCACAAACTGGAAAGGCAGTGCAGATTCTGGAAGAGTACCTTGGCTGCAGCAGTTTTCGTCAGACTTCCTTACGGGAATGAGTCAATAGAAGTAGTTTATGATGAAGAAAAGGTTACCAATGTTCTAGAATCCTCATCAAAGGAAATACAGGAACTATTTGTAAGAATGGAGGAAGAGGAATCCGCATGCACCCTTGACGTTTTGCTTGCGTACGAGGAGTTCTCCGATATCGACCCATTTCTTGGCCTGTATCCAATCAACAGTCTAAGAAACCTTGCCCTGCAGTTATCTGACACGGATGTCGTTCTGAATCTTGATGTTGACTTGTTACCAAATGCCCATCTATCGCATGACTTGCATACTGTTTCACAGTATGAGACAGTTAGGAGGGTAACAGAGGCCAGGCAAATTATTGTTCTCCCAGCTTTGGAAATTGTAGGTGCAGAGGACGACGTGACGATGGAAAGATGGATCGAGAGATCATTGGAAGGGTACGATAGAATCGTCATGATGGCCGAGAAGGGCAGAGTTAGGTCGTTTCAAAGTGAAAAGGATCCATTAGCTCAGGGCAGCACACGCTTTGATGAGTGGATTACTTCAACCATGCCCTATAGAATTGACGATATTGAGCCGGTACGTAATTTTCAAGTGCAACGACAATTCTTATTACCTTTTTTTGAAGAATCTTATCTAATCGTGTACGTGCACTTCACTGACTGACTTCCTGCCTGCTGATCCTTATTCTCTCCTTCTTGTCTTCAAAATTTACAGGGATATCAGCCATATTTTCTTGCCAGGAGACTGACTCTTCCTTGGTTTGACGGTGCGTAGAAAAATAGCCTCGAATAATAACATACATTCATATTCTCCGACATACCATGCCTGCTCATGTTTTTTTAACTATCAATGATGCAGAGAGATACAGAGGCCTCAAGCTCAATCGTGCTGCCCATACATGGCACATGTTCCAAACAGGGTTTTTGTTTGTGGCCAACCCGAAAGCGTATGTGGTTCATATTCCGCATGAAAAAAATCCCATGTGGAGAGAAACAAGAAAGAGAGGGTTCTATAAGAAGATGCAAAAAATGTATAACTCCTCACTCATAGATGTGCAGCAAGACTTGTTCAGCCCGGTTACCCTTTTCCAGTGCATTAATCGGAGAAGTAACAAGTGGTCTTGGTATTAGATTAATATTGCAATACACTATATTTGCTGAAATCATCGACCCTCTCATCTACAAGCCTTTGGTTGCAATCAATGAAGGTTTCCTTCAACGCTCACAATATTAACTTCCTCTGATAACACCTTTGCCAGTTTAGCATCCACCAACACCATTTTCACCGGACCATCTACCTTTAGCTCCTCTTCATCCTTCTTAGGTACACTCAAATATTGTGCAGAGCGCAATGTGGCATCGGACATGACAAAGGTCCAAATGTTATCTAGGTATCTATAGACATCTAACTTGCCTTTCAGTGTCCCTTTCGCGGTCACTTGCTTCTCCAGTATTTGGAGCATACTCTGATCAAACTGAAGTTATATTAAGAAATATAAATAGTAAAAAACGGGTAACCCACTCGATAGCCTCAGGTATTTGCTTTTCACCAAGACGACAGTTCACTTTATGCAAGCGAGTCCATAATTTATCACTGGACAAGATATCGACCAGGAATACATACATTCAAGTCAACATAAAATCCAAAAATATATATGTCAGAAGTTCGTACCGTATCCAAGACCTTTTGTGCTAAATCTCCTGTTATTTTGTTTTCATCAATCAGTCTCTGCAACGCCTCTACGAGGCAATCGCCTAGCTTACTTCCTCGGTATATAGCAGACATATGTTGTGTACTCAAAAAGAGAGAAATTTAATTTGGATCAGTGGTGCCGTCATTTGACATTCGAAATAAATGCATTTGGCCACATCAGGAAATCAAGTACACACTCCTTTACAAAGGGTATATATAATTATTGGGTTTCAATACTGAAATTTTGGCTTGCAGCACATTTAAATTTACGGATGGGTCTGCAGTGGAGTCCCATGGTACATATTCGTTTCAAGGCTATGATTGGAACCAAAAAGAAAAATATTTGAGGGGTGTCTTGGCAGATCCGTTTTTAATCGGTGCCAGCACCAAAATGGAACCAGCAGCACTACTGCTTCTTCTTCTTCCATACACTACTAGTATGATGCATTCTCTTCCGTACACTAGCAGAATTTACATTGTATCCGAAGAAAGAAAGCCTTAAGCATAGCAAAAATAGAACACTAACTTAAGTCCGCCGCCTTAACCACTCGGCCACTGTAGCCAGAAGAGCATCCCGGAGCATTCTGAGATGATCAAGTTTTCCATTGCATGTATACCCTAGGGTACATCGCTTGCTACAGACAGGGTTCGAACCTGCGCTCACGAACGTGAAGCGGAAGCCCTAAAAGCATTTGAATCGAGCCATTTGCCAATTTCCAGAGACTATGGAAAAGGAGGGTTGCTTCAAAATCCGGCGGGGCGGAAACATACCTCTTTGTTGCTCTTCCTGCACATGTTTTGGTCTCAAGTCATCTAACTCATATTTTTAGGATTCTTCTGGTTCCATGGGGTCTACATAATACTGCTGTGCTATCCTATACCTAAATAGAGTGAGCATAATATCATCACTTTTGCATCAATGATATCTCTTGAATCTCGAATCGCGTGACACCTATAGGAGCAACGGCCTGGAGTGCAATAGCAGAGGAATCGGCATCTATATATGCAGACCCTGAAAGCCCCGGGGCCCCAGCCTTCAGCAGGGTTTCGTTCGTGCCCTCCTGATACCTTGTCTCTCTCAGAACTCGTGGTATCTTTGCCATTAATTTGCTATTATCACTGCTGGTGACTCCGTCGGACCCATCGTCTGTTGATATCCTATTTTGTTTAGATTCTTCAAATTTGCAGAAATAACGATGGTCCCTGATCTTCACCATTTGCCCATCCACCCGAAGAAAGAATCGAAGCAGGACATACCAGCACCGTGGCATGACCCGAATCTTGACAGACACCTCTGATACACCGTTATCATCGAGCTCAGACACATAGAGGGGAAGAGAATCAAATAGAAGTATATCATCTCTGCTGGTCAGCATTGCCATGTCCATTTGTTGGCTTGTTGGAACCCAACCAGGACTACCCACACAGGACAACTTCTCATCAAAAGAGCACGTGCCCCCGTACGATGTGCTAAATGTCCAGTCATACTCCAATATCTCCGCATTTTGACGTTTCATTTCTTCTATTCTATCTCTTCTCCAGGCTTCAGATATGTCAAGCCGCACGGGGGCATTCTTATCATCTCTCCACTGCTTTAGGGCATCAAGAGCACAGAATGTGATGGCCAACCCCGACTCTAGATGTTTAATCACCAACCTATTACAGGCATATATCTGTTCTGGAATATGAGAAACCCCCAAGGCAGTTTCGAATGCCTCACGGTCCTGTTGAGGTGCAATCGTCCCATGAAAGGTGGTTATAGCCCAACCACCAACGACGATACCAGTGCCGTTTTCCCCATCCTTGAAGCACCTACCCCCCGCAAGTCCGGCTGCTGCACACAGCGAGTGATCAACATGAGAAAATGAATATAAATAATGTATTTATGCATCTGCTTCTCTCTATCTCACATACACAAGCAAACACACCTGTCTCGTTTATAAACCGTGAGCCACTTCCCATCTTCCGTCTTACTGTAGTATAAAGAACTGTGACGTCGTCAATCCGATCCACTCGCTTCTTCTTTTATTATTATACTCTATTCTGATATGGATAGTAGCCTCTTATATGGTCATCTACTTTGACTCTCAGGTATGTCCTTGTAGTCAGTGCACTTGTTTGCTCACGACTGCAAGCAGTTCCAGTCTAAACTTTCTGGCTCTGATACATCAGTCTACACACCCAGTCAACATGATAACATCTCCGACACAACGATCATATTATCAATTCAATTGCCAAATTTATGAATCTTTGTGGCAACATTATAATGTTGGAATCAAATTGTACACTGTACACTGCAGTGTCACATGTGACAGCCATTGGTATCCAGTCAGGTTACTTATTCATTCAGATGCTTGTGAGACGCACATAATAATTAAGGAATATCTGTACTATATTTTTATAAATATATACAGGAAAGTGATGGATCTGTTGTTTTCCAGGAATAAACCGGTTTATTCCTCGCTTCGAAACGCTTCTGGGTGATTTCCCATCAGACTTGAATCTAGTGACAACAACTTCGATTGAACACAATTGAGAGGGAAAAAAGGTCGAGGGTTTCGATTACGGACACTATATTTGTATAAATTGATATACTTTGCAATCGATGCCAATTAAATCCATTGGATCACCTTTCAGCGATTCTGAAAACTGGGGAACTTCAGGAGAAGAGGTTGAGGAGCGTGCCGCTTTGCTGTCTTTTGATTCATCCCTAAGACAACAAGAAGAGGAAGAAATGGTTGATGGAAATCAACAAGAAGAAGAGATACATGTGAACCAGAATGCAAGTCCTTCTGGGAGACCGAGATACCCGCTGAGCAGAGAAAGCGTACAGCTTGCCAGGCAGCTGTCCAAGAGCATCAACCTCAGGGACATTGGCGCCAATGAAGAATGCCCTGGGATCAAAAGGGGTAAAATATTCAGATCGTCGGAAATCATTTCTCATCACGATATGGCCAACTTTGGCATTAAGAGCGTCCTGGACCTGCGAAAGCCTCCTGCAAACTGCACTGCCAGTGCTAGAAATATTGGCCAGACCATCAACAGAATTTTCTCTGCAATGGTTGTATGGTTCCGCCACACGATCTTCAGGAAAAGGACAAAACTGAAGCGGACTCTCACTCTCGTAAGCGAGGACGTGCTGGAAGAGTACCCTCGCTGCCTGAGATGCTCCAACATGTCAGAGGCCACCTATGGCACCCATGTAGATGTCTACCACGTCGATTTGCTACCTAGCGTAGCAACGTATTGGATATTCTACGAGCTGCCGCTATACATTAAAGCCAAGATCATGTTGATGAAATTGAGAGGAAAAGAGCCCGACCACATGGTGGCAGATGCAGTAGCAGACCCAGGAGTCATGGGATACGTCAAGCTGTACAAAATTATATTGAGAAGCTCTAAAAAGCAGATTGCACATGCTTTTCGGATATTTTTACATAGCAATCATATACCTGCAATCGTCCACTGCCAACATGGTAAAGATAGGACTGGACTCGTCGTCATGCTTTTGTACCTGCTGTGCAAGGTCCCACGAGACGTCATCATCAGGGACTATGCAGTCAGTGAGGTGTTGTTGAGGGAGGGCCGGCAGAACAATGAGCTTCGAGGCATGCCAGAATCTCTTACTACAGATAGGATAATATCTTCGGCCGAAGAAGTGATGGAGAGAACCCTGGATTTCCTGGATGAAGAGTTTGGAGGTTCAGTGGGGTACCTGACATCTGCTGGCTTGTCTCTCAACGAAATTTCGAATCTCCAGTTGGCCCTGTGCTCCGTGGATGCTGATCCCTAGCCCTTCTTTCTGTAAAAAGATCGTGTGCATTCTCCATAGTGTAATTAAAAGCAATAGATACCATTGTGCTACTTCATGATCTAAAACTCTTTGGATGCATGCATCGATCGAGCAGTTGACTGCAATATTGCAACCAGGCAGCAGGCCTTTTTTAGAGGTTTAAATTCTTCATCCTTCAAATAACAGGATGCAAATTGCATTTTCATTAAAATATTTCAATCAATATATCTTAATAGAGAGTCTTTTAAATTAATCAGTTCATTGTTTACGTATTGATTCATTCAAGCATCATTCAAAACAAGCACGCCGCGGATGCCTTGTTCAAGACGACTCTATAGCCACCATGCCTGATAGCTCTGAACAAAAGAAGAAGAGGCGATTCGTTCTGAACAAAGATGATGATAGATCTCTGTTCAAGGTGGACATCGTTCGAGGACATGGACTGGGTGTAGTTGCGAAGAAAGACATCAAGACGTTGGTCAAGGTTGGCACCTACCCAGGATACGTCTATACCAACGAGGAGCACGAGAGACTCGTTGAATCTGGTGAGATTAAGAACTCTACGTATGCCATTGACTTCTTCAATGTAACTGCCAATTTAGAGAAAAAGAAGAGAAAACGCATCCGTCGCCTGGTTGAAGGGCGTCATACAATCGACCCCAGCACAAGGCGAGGCGTGGATTCAAAATTCTCAGATGCTCTGTGTCTCAGGTTGAACGAGCCCAACGGTGTTAGAAAAGCCAACTGCATATGGGTGATTAATTTAGTGCGCAAAACGCTCGAGGTGTGGACGTATTCCCCGATCAAGAAGAACGAAGAGCTGACTGTGTGTTATGGGGAGTCGTATCCCAGAACGTACAGAACTACTTGTACTTGGTTCTCGTACGCCAGGGGCTACATGCTTCCGGGGAAGAAGAAGCCAGTCCAAAAGCCATGTTATGTGCCCGTTGTGGCCGGGAGAGAAATCATCTGGGAGAAGATGGACAGCAGCCGTTTGAAGGACTGCTCTGACTGCTGCTGTGCCAGACCAGAAGTTGACCCTGACCCGGTATCATTATTATCAGAAGATGAAGATAGGTGCCATCACGAGACTGAATCTAGAGATAAAGAGAATATACGAAACGTCGCAAATTTCGATATTGAACTGTCCAGCTTGTCTGCGAGTTGCGATGATCAGGACAAGAGAGGCAAGGAGGAGGAAAGTCCAACAATGCTTCCATGTTTGGCTGCGGAGACCTTGAGCTTAGATTCACACTCGAGTCTGTTGACCAAAACACATCACGGCAACTGCACCTACACCGAGTAAAAATATTTTCTTATCCATTGTAATTGATAAATTATTTGTCCTATGCATATGGTACCTCCTCGATACTCGAGGTGGAATGCATTGCCATACTACTGCAGTTTTAAAACTTGAAATTTCAACGTTCGACATATCTGAGAGACTCCATTACCTCAACAGTTTGATAAAATGAAACAAAATACTGCCTACTGTATATTATTTGGATATATAATAAGTTTTTACAATGACAGTAGATAAAGTTTCTGATGTTATTTTGTACAGAAAGGCGAAAGAGCGCATAATATCTCTGTGGGCAGGAACCGGGAAGCATGTCTTGCTTATAGGAATCGAAGACAAGTACCCTAGTAGTCTGACGCATGTGGTGGGAGCCGTAAATCTACCTTCTATTGATAATGAAGAGGCAAAAAATGAAGGGGTGAAACTCCAAGTACAAGGTACGATGTTGGTGACCGAGTTACTTGTTGTTCGTTGATGGCAACCCGCTCGCCTTTTGTTTTGATCTATTTATGAGTGCAAAGTTCATTCGCCAATTATTAATCGGTATATGTATTTCAATGAATAATGAAACAGAGAGAATCGAGAAAATATCTGAGCACCTAACTCCCGGCTTGAAAATCGTGGGAACAGCAGCAAGAGGAGGAGTTTTGAACTGCGTGACAGACATTCGTGATAGCAAACGATTTCTGCGCATTTCGATTGATCGTGATGGAAGCATTGTACATTGTGCTGATGAGAAGTCAAATACTGCGCTGCAAATATCTGAATTAGATGGCTGTCTGTGGGATCACTTTAGGTGTGTAAGGTGCACAGTGGACCTGGCTGTGAGACTTTGTGCCGGGGAAGAGCAGCAGAGTCCCTTGTCTCGTTTTCTTGATTCTGTGAGGAATGGAAGCGTGGATTTCATATTGAATAAAGATAAGAGCGGGGATGAGCTTTCATTGATTGGCGACTCCGAGTTGCCTGAAAGGACGTCATGGCAGGATCCTCTGCTGGTTCAGGCAATGTTGAAAAGGCGTGCTGAAAGCAGCCTATGCGCTCCATCTCTGACCATATCAAATGAAAAGAAAAATATATCATGGTCGACAGGGGTGATTGATGTGATGTGTACTATTCCTAAATCGGTATCTGGCTCCAGACTGGCCAAAGAGTATATCATGCCTGCAATGCTGGAACAGGGCCTGAAAATCCAAACAATGGCGAACTCTGGGAGATATGGCCCGGCTCATCATTTCAGACCGTTTCACTTTTGGCCTGAGGACTACATTGAATTCCCAATATGCATCTTGTATCCTATCAACGATGATAGTAGGGCTTCAAGTGAGCAGGATCTTTCATCCTCAAGAAAGCTGGTGCATCTTGCCTACAGTTTTCCTCTTGATAGACCGCTACTGCGAACATCAAGTGCATTAGTCTTTGAATCATCCGATTTGTCAGGTACTGGTGCAGAACCCAGTGGGCGTAAAGGAGAGAGCAAGCTGCAGGATGTAGACAAAGGTCTTGGCCGAGCATCAAATGTGAGAGGCACAGTGCATGGAATACGAGGCCACTATGAATATTATCATTATTTGCACGATAATATCGACGATTCTGGATGGGGATGTGCTTATAGATCACTGCAGACAATATGCTCGTGGTTTCGTCTACAAGGGTATTCATCACGGCAGCCGCCTTCCCATCGAGAGATCCAAACAGCACTTGTAAAGCTTGGGGATAAGACGAAAGATTTTGTTGGTAGCAAGAAATGGATTGGTGCCATTGAATTGGGATATGTTCTTGACTCATTATACAATATCCAAAGCAAAATCATCACAGTGTCAGATGGATGCAATATGTCAAGCGTTGCCAGGGAAATAGGACTTCACTTTGATACCCAAGGGACACCAATTATGATTGGGGGAGGCGTCTTGGCGTACACGTTGCTCGGTATAGATTACAACGAGGAAACAGGCGATTGCGCATATTTAATTCTTGATCCCCACTATACTGGCACTGATAACAAGGAAAAAATCCAGAATAGCAAATGGGTTGCATGGAAACAGGTTGGAGACAAGGCAGCCGCTGGCGGTGATCTTTTTGTATCTGGATCTTTCTACAACTTGCTTTGCCCCCAATGTCCATCTGAAATATAGGGTTTGGCATTAAATTGCCACATGTTCACAGTAGTCTTCATACGTACGTGGTTATATTTGGTGAACGTTTGACTTTTTGCCACAGACTGTTGCCCTTGTAACACCATATTGTGACTCTTCCTTGCTTGCAATTACACGCCTTTCAAACGACATGCATCCCAAACTTGATGAAATAGGTGATTTATAGTGATACGCAGGTACAAGGAGCATGATGTAGTCTCTCCATTGAGGACATGCATTATTAATTCATATGCACATCATGATCATTCTAGTGATCCATTTAAATGCAAATTTTCAAGTGGCAAGTGCAAGCCATCCACTTGGATCCCATGCGAGAATACCTGTTTGAGACAACTTAGTCATTGGCCTTATTATTCATACATTTCAATTGATACATTGTTACTCTTTTTCTTTATCTATTTTGGTGTCTCTTTAAGAACAACAGATTCGTTCCAAGACCTGTCCTTTTGAAACAAGCACTCGAACTGGCTCTTTTGGATCACGCTTACACGAGATGATCACGATTCGTGTACGGTCTAGGTATGTTATGCTTTTATGAGATACTTTAGATTCTAAATCGTGTCGATCTATTGCAAGTACGTTTGTGGGGAATGAATCAAAGGTATCCTTGAAACCGGTGTAGAGATGGCCTTGAGCGAGTCAAAGTTCCCCGGGAAGCTACTGTGGGTAATTTGAAGCAACAAATAAGCAAAGATCTATCTGTTCCAATGAAAGAGATGACTCTCTCACAAGACACAAGACTGGTACGCGTGTCCTGGTTGAATTCTGGTTGGAACGAAAAGTGTCCTGAAATTCATACGATTTCTCGATAGATTGTTCAGTTAGCTCGTTTTTCAGCCCTCATTAATTTAGAAACTTGTACTTGTTTGCAGCTCACGGCAAAAGATGATGTAGGATACTGTAAAGAAAACTTCCAAGACATGGCTGATGACGAAGCAGCCCTTGAAAGTTTGGGAATTGGACACGGAGATATTGTGCAGTGCCTGTATGAATTTGAGAGGGAAGTACCGAGTGCTACAGTTTCCTCAAATATGGAAAAGCCTTTTGGGGCCCATATGACGATCGAGGGTATGGTTGCTAAACAGACAAAGATTGAGAGGCAGGAGACTCCAGTCTGCTCTTCAGTTTCCTTTGATATGCATGCTGCAAACGCATTTCAATCTTACATTCAATCCGCTATAGCATTTTCGATAAAAAGAGGAGGGATTTTGTATGGTGAGGTGGACGAGGAGAAAAATGTAATGGTACATGCAATTTTTGAACCACCACAACAAGCGGATGGCAATCATCTAGTTTTAGAGAGAGGTAGTTCCAGCGAGCAAGCAGCTGACAGAATCGCCAGTAATTTGGGCTGGAAAAAAATGGGATGGGTTTTTGCCCAAAGTACACAAGAGAGGGATTTTATTTTCACCGGAGAAGAGGTCTTGCAGATGGCAGGCATTCAAGATGAGATGGGAGAATACAGTGTAACTGGTGTTGTAGCACTTTTCCCGCCAGAGGATGATGAAAGCGCTCCTGAAGTTCACTTTGAAGCATTTCAAGTGAGTGAGCAGTGTGTAAGGCTTCATAGGGAAGGATGGTTTCAGCCTGATTCCCCTGAGGCAGAGCCATCTCCAATGCTCAAAGTGAAGAATCCAAAGGATCCTAAGGATAAGACACCAGTAATAGTGGCAAAGAAGGACGTAGATGCTATTGATGCAGAACTGTTTTTAGTGCCAGTCAGCATCAAGGACCACGAGAGTATGCTGATGACCAGCTTTCCAATTGAGAACAGACTGCTTCCTCAAGGCCCTGCAGAGGTCAAGACCCATATGAAAAGTTTCTCATCAAAGTCGTACGTTGAAAAACTCAAAGACTTTCACCTGTTAATTTACCTTGCAGACAAAGCAGGCTTCAGTCCAGAAGATATGGACAACATTGTGGAGAGTGTGAAGAATGGAATTCCCTTGTCTGAGGGCTATGTCATGCTAATTGATGCATTGGCAAATATTTGAATAAGCGTGCTATTGATATATATATATATCACTATTAAAAGTACATTCACTTAAGAGTTTGTAATAAATTATTCTAGTCCATTGCCTCTTGGAACGGAATCAGACGGTAGGCTTCAGTCTCTGAAGCAGAGATGGACCAAAGAGTTGAGTTGGAAGGCACCTCAATAGCCAAAATTGGCCATGGATAGAGCTCCTGCTCCTTTCTGCTTCGATTAATACATCTAAAGTCTACTCTATGGAGTCCTCTGAGGTTGCATCTGCATCTCCTGCTAACAGAGGGCCGATTTGTTTCATTTTGACCTTTGAAATAATCTAGCCCTTCAAATTCTGCCTGGCCCTGTTGGACAGCATCCACTAAGTCTTCTGCTGCTTGATCCCCTCCATTGTTTTCTAATACATGTATCGATGCATCATTCTCTCTCTCGAATATCGACCAATTAAATCTTTCCTTTCGATGCGTATTTCCTGAGCAAGGTACAACCAAGGCTGATCCTTCATCTAATCCCCAGAGAGAAGGCCCGGAGGAATGGTAAATTGTGTCTCCAGGATGCCCCCATATCATTATCGATGCCTGATCTTGCGTCAAAGATGGTGTTACGTGCGTTATAGGTCCCAAATTGTCTCTAGGCGCCGCTTTAGGGTAAAACTTGGAATCTGCTGTACGATGGTGGAACAAAGGAGCACCAGTCTCAGGATGTAACTGTAGCATGCCTAAATTCCAAAAACGTAACCCATCCATCTTATCCATCTTACCATCTTTAAAAATACTTCGATCTACTAATGGGAGGGAGGGTGCGAAGGGGGATTGCCAGTATGCACCATGGTGCCCAGCAAACTCAAATGCGACTCTGAAGGTGTCCTTGTCCCCAAGTGCATGCTTATAGACAAAAAAATCATGCGTGTTCAGAAACATGAGCCACTCAAGAACCTTCCAGTACTTTTTTCTATTCAAAATGCCTTGACCAGCTTCCGCTTGGAAAGGCCAGCCTTCTTTTTCTTTGATTTTTTTTTCTTGGCGATGGAGCAACACAAGTTGAGGATCCTCTTCAAATTCAAATCCATCACTGGCGTAGTCGTATGAAACTTGATAGGACTCCCCAAAATCCCCATTATTCTTTGATTGGTCATTATTTTCCATAGTTTGCTCATCCTGTCTCTCGATTCGCCTCCAGGGGCTTTCCTTACCAAGACCAAGTTCTGTCCAAAGACCAACAGGTTCTTGCCAGAAATCAGGCCAAAACACATTCCCCTTCTCTCGATAAGCTTTCAATTTAAATAAAGAAACCGGATCTTGGAGTGGAATCGAGTCCGAGTCCATCCAAATTATCTCCTCGAATGGCGCCAAATATAAAGCAAGCACTTTCAACTTGTAACCAATACTGCGTCGATTTGAACCAGGAACAACAAGAGGCACCTGCAAAAGCTATTCAAAATCACTATCTGTCCCACGGTGCAGAATTCAAAACATCACTTTCACTCTATGAAAATCTAACCAACAACGTACGTGATGTTCTGGATACGGCATTTTCGAGATATCAATAAAGTCCAGGTCCCCCTTGCCACTATTTGGTATTGACGCCCTGAACAGTTTCCGCGTCGCCTCACTAAGCTCTTCCTCGCCATAATACGCCACTGCCACGGGCAATCTACATCTAATCTTTACTCGAAGTACATGTAGCACAACAAAGGCGTTCGTTACAGCAATGGACCGTCCAGCAGGAATCAAAATGCCCCTCTGTCTCCAGTTTTTGCTCTTCTTTTTCCACTCCTGAAGGAGGGCTGAGCTTTGCCCCATGAAGCACTTGAACGCCCATAATCGCTCCATAAATAGTTTCTTTGCACTTTCATCATCTAAACCCTCGTGAGGATACACAAACTTGGATAACAACCTGTACGCTTCCGTCCAATGTATTTTCTTGGGCTTGGCTGGAGGGGGTGGCACAGGCGGGGGCAAAGGAGGAGGAGAGTGGTGCGCAAACTCATCCCCCCTTGGCGGGGTATCATCATACTTGGTCGGACTTGTGTATTCTACATTATCAAATTTGCTGTTGCCTCTGCGCCCCGCTTCTTGTGGAGCCGGCAGAAAAGCCCCTCTCCTGAGAATTTCTGCGTGCACCACATGGGCAAGTCGTCAGCGAAGTTCAACCCAATTCCAAACCAAACTAACAAAAGACTAAACTTTACTCACCAAGTAACAAGGAAATGCTGACCAGAAGTGAAAGTGTCTGTGCATTGAAGATACCGCGGAAACCGCTCCTTTTGTGCGACTGACCTTTTCCACAAGCAACCTGTTTTGACATCTATCTGCCAAATTTCATCATGTATAGTGCACCCTTTGCATCTTTTATGCGTTCTTTTTCTATTTAATTCTTAAAAGAATGCATTTACCACAGAGAATCTCGCATGACATTTAAGTGCTACTGCATGAAATCTAAAGCAAGTTCAAGGTCAAAATTCCGAGCAGGTGATTCATGGGTGAGAGGTAGAAATACTGATCTATACGACGAAATCGATATATTTAATTACTCAAACTTATGTAAAGAAATGAACTTTAGACATTTTGCTGATATATTTGCTGTTTGTAGTAGAATGCTTGGGAACACAGACTATGCTTTCGATCCAAACTGCACTCTGCTCTCTCTTTTTGATGGGATGCGTCAGCACAAAATGTAAACTGATAGAGCCATGATTAAAGAAACATATATTGGACACAAAATATATCCCTTAATTTGTGTGATTCTGCTGTCGTTCCTTGCTTGGATTCACTGGCCCTGGCCGGGGGGGTCGGCGCTTGTAACCTTGCCTTACATGACAAGGTGCAGGTATGAGCTCTTGACGCCCAAGAATCACTCTGAAACGTACACAAAAATATTTTTCGGAGTGCATGCTATCCGTAGCGAGCACCCAGAGCTGGATACCGATGACGAAATGAACTCAAATGTGACAGCAGAAGTGAGAACCAGTTCACATTTCAGGGAGACTGATTTTGATAGACGTATTCTTTCTCTCTTGGCTAATGATGAGGTGGTTGTTCATCAAACATGGAAGTCGACTTGCGTCCTGAAGGAGAAAAGAAAATTCATAGAATCGTGGATCAACGTGCAGGAGGGGCTTCGCGTGGTTTTTTGGACTGACGAAACAATGGAAGCTTGGGTGAAACACAGGTTCGATGGCACTCGGGTCATGGATGGATGGGACGTTATTGCATCCAGTAACGATGCCCATATCAAGAAGGCTGACGTATTCAGGGCACTCTTGATTTGGTACTACGGAGGCATTTATACTGATTTGGATATCGAATTGAAGAAGCCCTTGACAGGATTCCTGAGGGAGAACTTGACCACTATCGTATGGGAACCTAAAGAGTCAATGATTCGATGGACTGAATTCACCGAGGGGAGTCCAAGGAAGACTCTGATTCTGTCAGGTATCCTTCTCAGTGGTCACAGGTTTAGCGATTTTGTCGGATTCTATATCAATTGGGTAGTTGAAAACCATATAACAGGAAGGAGTGGTAAAGGAGATCATGTGATTGACTCAACGGGACCAAGAATAGAGGCAGAAGCGTACTATTATTACACGCATAGGCTGGACGGGCATGATCGGCTTCTTAGAGATATAACATACCCGGAATTTCAGAATTATGCTGAGCACTATAGCAAGACAACTTGGGTGGAGAGTAGCATAGAGGATCCTGCTTGCTTTGAGATTGCCTCTCTCTTTGAGAATAATAAGGGTGGTTTTATTCTTGGAACTCCAGACTAAACTTTATGCATACTGTACTGAATTGTGAATGAATTGTATTTGGAATTGAAAACGCTGGGGATCTATATAGATCATCTATATATCGATGTGCAATGGTGATGTAGCTACATTATTGTCCAATATTGTACAGATTTCATTCATATTATAACTCCAAGTCCAAGATTTGATTATTCTTCACCATAGAATTCGATGATCTATCGCATGTGCTGTTCCTAAACCAGTAACAATGCGACAATATCACCAGTTAATATTAATTGGTGGTTCCAACCAAATCATGAGGCTGAATGCAGTACATATATACATAGTCTGTATTACCGCAGCGTAGCAAATGCATTCGATGCATCCACATTGATGTCTTTCCGTCAACCGTGAATCTGTACATCTATTCTATAGAAAATAAATTTATACACGAAACAAAGGACATCATGTCTCTAGTACGGCTGTATGGGCTGTTTATCCTAGTGTCAGCTTGGAGTCAACTTGCTCTTGGAGCGGCGATACAAAAGCCTCAGTTGATCATCCAAACTGGTAAAGGCGCTGTAGTTCAGACCATAGATATTGATGTAAACAATCTGGATCCTCCCGCAATCGAACTGCGTGCATCAAATGTATTGAAGGTACGAGGGATGGTCTTGGCGGGATCAAGTCCGTCTGACTTTTCGTCCCGTTTTTCAGCAGGAAAGATTTTGAATGAGTGGTTCTAATAACTAAGTATTTGCGATTTAGATACTTTTGTTCTTTGTCTGAAACAGGTGAGATTTGAAGTGGTCGATGCTTCTGGAAAGCCTTTAAAACCAGACCATGCGACTCTGATCGTAAGTTCTGGTGCTGGAGAGAAAAATATCGTCTCGTTCGCTGCACCCACGCAATCGGGTGATTACATGGAATGCAAATTTATGTGGGACACTTGGCAGAATCAATACGGACCCATCCTCGCCGGAACCAAGTTTGACCTGTCCGTTGCAGTCGGCAGGCTTGCTCCTGCTTTTACTGTGGAGACCAAACTTGGATCAATTTCCTTTGCTGGAGCCCATGGCAAGTCTCCTGCACCCACGGGAAGCCGCGATTCTATTATTTCCCAGCGAATCAGCAAGATTGCGGCCGCAACTGCATTGAAAAGAGAGATTACCCACCACCAGCAACCAGACGTGCAAATGGTGAGTCCAGTAATCTCTGCTGCCTGTGCATTTTTTGTGGCATTGCCATCTCTCTTTGGATTCTCGTACATCATGAATCAAGGGGCGAATGTGGAGGATCTATCTACTGGATCATCTCAGAAGAAAGCACTCTCGGCACTCTTTCATGGTGGCATTGCAGCTGTATTAGTCCTACAATTAGCTTTTTGGACTCGCTTCACGTTGTTGCAGATTCTTCCGGTCCTTATCACAGTGGAGATTTGCACCTTGTTGGTAGGAATCAAGTGCTCTGCCCTGATGTCTTCTTACCCAACGTCCTCATCAAAGGCCGCATCTACCCTTTCAGAGGCCACAAGCCAGAGCCAAAAGAAGGCATTATGAGTGTTGCCTCTCAGCACTCGTTAGGTGGCGTATTGAACCTATACTTTTTCTTGCCTTTTTCGTTGCACTTGAGCCCCGTATGTAACATGATTGGGTTCCTAATTGCGACCTCGTACTCTTCGCCTGTCTAATGTGCTACGAAATTTTGATCTCGACACCACGATCTACATCCTTTTCGAAAGGAATGAATATTCAATTGAATACTTGCAAGTACCAATTGCATTCTCATTGTAATCACGTGCCTCTCCGCAATTGTATGCCTTGAACCAAAATGGAAGATCTGTGTCACTGTATTTCAAAGTTAATTTTATATGTACATCTTCATTTTAGTTTGGATATAGTGTCTCTTGTCGACTAGGCCACCGTTTAGGAGCAACGTATGACAGAGCCCGGATTTTCCGAATCGTAGGTGGGCAAGGAGTTGGCTCATTTTAAGAAGAAGTTCAATATGAAGCTCGAAATACCTTTCCAATATCCCGAGTCGGTAGGTCTTTGCTTACTCCATGATTGTGAATCCATATGTACGGGAGTTGTCGACTTTCTAACAGAGGGTGGGAACGAACCATTTGCTGGTTCAATTTTTTGGTCGTTTCTATCTGGGTGCTTAATTTTTCCGGTTTCTGTGTTGGAGTTCTATATCATATTGAATGGGGATATGGAGTGAATGTATCCAAGCTACTTGTACAGCGTCTTAAAATTTGCTCAAGATTTGCGAACTCGTACCTGTTTGATGACGGTAGCAAAGACTGCGTGAACTTGTCTAACTGCTTCGCTAACTTGCATCGTTTCTGAGGTAGGTGATTTCGGAGCGGGTGTTGACGAAGATTCAGTCTCTTATGCTGGACGAAGCCGATGTGAAAGATATTGGAAGGGCGGTAAAAGGTTTCGCTTGGGAGCATGACAAGGTGGGTTTTGTTCACGGATCTTGAATGTGGGAGTTTTTTATCATCTTTTCATCATTACACATACGATGGAGATTAACTATGAGTGGATTTCGGCGTCCAGTGTTCGATTTTCGAGTGGGCTGCCCTGCTAAACAAGTTGGACGACTTTCTGGCCTACTGCACAAAAGAGCATTTGGGAAAGTTGCTGGATGCTACTGTAGAAGACCCTTTAGATGAACTCCCCGTTTCTGAAGAAGATGTAGTCAGCGCCCTTTGCTGCACACGTGTTATTTTAGAAAATAGTGTAGGTAGAGAAGCATATGCTAGCCTGGAATATCTGGCAGACTTGCTATCATCATCTAGCATGCAGCTACGACACGAGACATTGAAACTCTTGCGTGTTGTTTTTGAAAAGTCGTTTTCTGATGATCGTAGTCCACCTCCAGATTTATTCTACTATTTGATGTCTATTGCAGCCCCTAGCTGTGGGCCTAGCATGGTTGAACTGTGTAAGGGCAGCGTGAAAAGTTCAACAGAGACAGACAATTATCACTTCAAGTTTTCAATCGACCCTAATCCGGTGGAAAGCGTGGATGAGAGAACAGAAGAAGAGAAATCAAATTCGCTTAGAGATACCAAGAATTTAAAATTTCACCATCGCTCGGAATTGCCCAAGGGTGATTTTTTTGCTTTGCGGCACCTTAATGAAGAATTTGGCCCAGTAAGGGGCAAGCGACAGCGTTTTAGGCTGTTATCAGCCATCCGATCATCTGGCCTGTACGATTTATCGGCAGATGATATTGAATTGGAGGCACAAAACCGCTTGCTTGCAGTAGGAATATCAATGACAGTGAGCCATGATAGCATGCAAGACCCGTTCAAGAAAATCCAAGTGGACAACCTCTTGGACTTGGCCTTAAGCGATGATTCAATATCTCCAAATGTGTTGTCTTCAATTTTATTTGCGCTGTCCATTCGATTTCTTACTTCAGGGCCTTCTTCAAGACTAGACAAAATAGAACGGGCTCTTATGGGTGGAGTTTCGTCTCCCTTGGCTGTGTTCTTGAGAAAGCAACTAGCCGTTGCGAAGCTTGATGCACCATCGATGGGAAAATGCAGTATAGATGAGCTTTTGATCATGATAAGTGCAATAGGATACTCCACCTCGTATTTGGCAGAGCAGGTTGTGAGCACAGGCATTCTGGAGGAAATAATGCCAATCATTTCCGAGAAAGGCGCCAGAAACGACAAACTTGTCAAATCCTGCTTGACAGCTATGGAGGCACTTTTTGTGTCAAATGTAGTTGCTGCTGAGACATTTCAATCTATCGGGGGCTGGGATCCTCTGGAAACCAGATTCGAAGAGGAAATTCTTGCTTGTATTCAAACGAGACATATGACTGATTACAGCAAGAAAGGACTATTGGAGAAGATTATCAATACAAGCAGCAGATACTTTCGAAGCTTGAATACCGATCAGATCCAAGAAAATAAATTAGAAACTTTTTACTCTTTGTTGGCCAAAATTCTGAGAAATGTGCATGTTTTTGGAGGGGCAATTGCTGAAGCTGCAGCAATGTGTCTGCGTCAGATGCTTCACTATGATCCCCTTCAATACAGACAAATGGCTCCAAGTGGCCTTGTGGAAGCCTACGTTGATGTGGCAATTTTGCATAAAGCTTATGATTGGTCATTCTTTCAAGGACTTGTGCCAACCTTATCAGCAATCTGCTTAAATGATGGCGGAAAATATCTGGTCAGGAGCACCAAAGTTCTCCATGCAGTAGCAGATATGCTTGTTGATACAGATTCTCTGATCTTGCTTCGAGGTAGGACCGTGTATGAACCTCTTTGTGCTTGGTGGAAATTATGGGATAAGAGACTAAGGTTTGGTTCCTATTGCAGATTGTAGCTCAATTGGTTCGGCACTTGAGGAAATGATCAGACATCATGAATCAATGCTATGCGAGGTTATCGAAGCCGTGGTTCTAGCAGCAGAAAAAGTATCCGCCATGGCTAACGGTAAGATGGTAATAAAGTTTCCCGTCATAGATGAAGACCGTATGGAAAATATGATATCCGCAGGTATCTCACGTTTTATCCAAATTATATCTCCTCTTTGCAACAAGAATTCCAGGGCAGCCAAAGAGTTTGTTGAACAAGGCGGATTTCAATTTTTGCTGGGACTTGTGCAGCCATCCTCGTTTATAGATAGCTACTGCTGCACTAAGGCAGCGGCCTCTTTGGACTTTTTTTTCACCTCATTCTTTAGGGAAGCTCAGCACAACAGGGAGTATATCATGGAAGTGTTGATGCAAGAAGCAAAAATTGGATTGCAGAATCTAACAGATCTTTTCGAAAATCGCTTGGATCCGAATGTTTGCCTTGTTTGCACAGCACCAGATGAATCAAGCCCAATCGTTCATGCCATGTCCAAGTGCACAGTTCTCATCAAAGCTTTGACTATTCCAGGGGCTTCACTTGCAGCCGATGCTTTAAGGCATGCTTTGGATTCCAATCTTTGCATTTTACCTAATTTAGAAACAATTGTTGGTGAACTAATTCATTTGCTCACTCTAGCTGACGATTGGAGAATGGCAATGGATCAAAAACTATTGGAATGTCGACAATCTGAGAAATCGTCTTGCTACCAAGAAGAAGAGAGGCGTGGAGAATTAATTCGAGATACCATGAATAGACTGTTCAGAGCAATAAACTTTTATTATAACGACTTAAGAAGGCTTGTGAGATGCTCCAGCGAGATTTATAATTCTGAAGAGGAAGCTCTTGATGCGAAAAAGTCTCTTGCATTGATAGGAGCAAGTACTATCATGAATACTTTTTCCTGCATGGATCGTCATCACAATAGTAGGGATAATCAAGATGACTGCGCTATCGGTCAAAAATCTAGATTCCTGATCCGTTTTTGCAGAATGATGTCAGCAATAGTGTTTGGCCGCTCAAGAAGAATTCCATGCCCTTACATGCTGAATTGCCTTGTGGAGCACAGCGTCTGGTTGCTCGTTTTGCGTGAATTTAAGTGGTGTGAAAAAATATGCTTGGATACTTTTAGAGATTTTAGACCTGCCTTGAAGGAGATGAAGGAGCAAGAGCGTTTTCTTGAGAATACTGGTTTCATCCGAGATACAAAAATGTCACCTTTAACCTGGCAAAATGCTGCAGCTACCAGTTGTAATCATGCTGTTTTGGCTATCATGGGAATCATCGAGTATGGATCATCTCTACACGCTTTTCAGAATGACTCTGCTTCTCGGGACGGTTACTCTTTCGATTTGTTTCCTATTCCTCCTTGGAGGCAAGAATCCAACATTCGACCAACGCCAGTTGAACGTCTAATGTCACAGACCAGGGAATCGGTAAATAACTTTGTCAAGTTGCATGTGTTGGATTTGGCGAAATACCCATTGCAGGTTGCAAAGTTTTCAAGAATATTAGCAAACATCAACACAAATTTTGCAAATCTGACTGAAGATGCAAGGAAATTGTTGCTATCAGTGCAATGTGAAGAGCTTGATTCTAACTTAGTCACTCGACTTTCTGCCCTTGGATTTGGTACAGATAAAGCAAAGCTTGCACTCAGCAGGGTCGGGAATGACTTGGACAAGGCGCTTGAATTCTTGGAAGGAAGAGTCAATATGCTTAAATATCCTTATGAAGCATCATCTTCGACATGCATGAGGATGCTGGATGGTAGTCAGAGGTATTTTTTGAAGAAGAGGTCTATCAAATCAACTGAGTTGCAAGTCCATTTGTATGACATAGCCAGCCACGAACTTCAATCAGAGTTGAAATACCAGGTAAGTTACTTTGCTACCTGCCATAGCCAATCGGCACAAAGCGTTCATGAGTTATTAGCACTGGAAATAAAATAGTATATCTGACTTCTGTACAGGAATTGCGTTTGATTTCAAACCAAATACCCGATCAGAATGGAATCTTGGAAGTATGTGCCTCGCTTTGCTCAGTTCATTCTTCATCTGTATTTGACATAGGAGAACTTATCCTGCAACTCTACGGCGAAAGAGACGATGACATCAATCATCTGGCTTCATTTTTCATAGACTTATTAGGGCGTGCAAGAGCGGAAATGCAAGATTTGGAGGCTCTGAGGGAAGGGTGTTTTGGAGAGATGTCAAGATTCAATGGTCCATTGCAACTTTTGGCAGTGATCTTAACTAAATCCACTGCATTGTTAGATAAATCTCGTTCCCAGAATAAATTTATCATAGAGGCTATCTTGAATTTCCTGCGTGAGTGGAGAAACCTTGTGAAGAGGACCCCAGCAAGTGCACAATCAATTCCATTGGTACCAAAGGCAGTTGACTCGTGCCTCTTGTCATTAGCATCTGCTTTTGAGTGCCACTATAAGCCTCTCTTTGTACAGAAACTGAGGAGCGACAAAGACCCTGTGGAAGATGGAGCCCTCGCACAGTCGCCTTTGGAGCTTGCTGCCTCCAAGGTTAGTGAGCTGCTCCCACCAGTGGATCAGTCTTCTGCAGATAGCATGACAGAAGCCGCTACTGTAGCGCTCGATGTGCTCAGATGCTCGATTCTGTACGTTGAGAGTCCCCATCTTCAGCTTGGGAAAGATGATTCTGAGAATTCTTACATGCCATGCCCTAGATCATCCACAGAGGCAGCTCTAGAGTTGTTGAAAACAGTTTGTAAGCATAGGAAGTCTGCAGAACTTGTACTGTCAGAACAAGGCCACCAGACTATTTTGCATCTACCAGCTGTCCTTACCAGTCAACCGGTCGACAATTTGATATCTGCGATTCTTCGTCATCTTGTTGAGGAACCCAGCGTGCTTCAAGCTGCAATGGAGGCATCAATACGATCCACAATGACAAAGAAAGGGGGCATATTTAACTACAGCTCAGGTAAAGATCAACCCATACCTCTGAGGCAATTCATGGCATCTTTCTCCTCTCTAGCGTGTAGAAACTCGGAAATATTTATATCTGCAATGAAGTCAACATGCACATTCAAGAAAGAAGGGAAAAAAATACTGGTCAGTTTGTCCAAGCCTCAGGAAGCTGAAAAGAATAACGACCAAGCTGGAGTGACACCACCAGGGAAGCCATCTTCCAGCAAATGCGTGCAAACAATATCCTCAGCGAAGAAGCAAAACAAAAAAATTGCGTCGTGCATTTTGAACGTTGTGGATGCCCTTATTGGTAGAATGCTTTGTCTTGTCCGCTGCATGAAGCTTCTGGTGGACACAGGAAGCAAAAATCCATTAGAAACTCGAAGGGAAATTATCAATCAGCTCGGTATTTCAGAGGATAAAGAAGCTAGTTCCGAATCATATATTCTCTCTCAACAGATTCTTTGTCTGAGTACTATGACGGAATTGTTACAATGTTTCTCTGGCTGTGTGAGTGCATTTTTGAGACGAGATGCAGATCCAATAAAGAACTGGACGAACGAGGATCCTGACGCTTGGTTGCAATCGTTCTTTGGGAGTTATTCGAAGAAAGACAAATTTGCAAAGAGATCGAAAGGGAAAGAGAAAGATACAAGCACCAACTTAGGTCTTGAATCCGAGAGCCGGTGTTTTCTGGTTGCGCAGATCATTGGCCATCAGATTTCACATAATTTTGCTTTACCTGCTGCTCTAAGAGAGAATGTCAGTAGACAGGCCTGTTATCTGCTAAGCACTTTGTCCCAACGGTCATTGGAAGGTCAAAAAAGAGTAATTCACCAAATCACTCGCATTTTGACCTCTTGGTCACATGACAAGAGCTCTCCACAGCCACGAAAGGATTTTCGGAACATTGATAAGACAAGCGGAAAGGAGGTCACTGCAAACGTTGAAGGCGCTTTGTCGTTGCTATCATTTTTGATTCTATCACAATGGAGAACAGAAGAGATAATAAAACAACAGAATGGTCTTATTGATGCATTTTTGGAATCTGGAATTGTCAAAATTTTGGCTGACATTTTGCCAAACATGCAGATGCAGTTGAACGGCACTGGGATGGAGCGTAATAAAATTCTAGCCACAGTTCTGATTCGTACTCTAGAGAAGTTGACTTCTGTCTGCTTGCGAAAGCAACAAGCTATCACTGAGCCTGGTGGCGAGTCAGACCTCAGCCACTTCATGTCCCATCTGAATCAATCTAGATGTGAGTTTTCGATTGGGATGCATGTACGAAGTGAATCGTTGTTTTTTCGTATTCTAGTGAATTTTTTTGTGTATTTCGAGTGTAGGGGACCAAGAAAATCCTACAGAATCAGATGAGGAGCATGATACGGATGAGGAACAAATGGAGATTGATTCCAGTGATATCAATGAGACAGATGATGAAGAGGTATACTCTTCGGGAATTAGTAGTCATGAAGATGATTGGTCCCAAGATAGTCCAAGTCAATCCATCAGTGAGGAAGATCAAGAGCCTATAGTTGTTCAACTTGATGATTCGTCGGACCAATCTATGGAGAATCCAGTGAGTGATGATGAAGCTGACGAGTCGGAAGAGGATGAAGGTAGGTCAATTGAGATTCCGATTCAAATTGGCTTTAATGTTACTTATTCTAAGGTATAAATGCAGATATTATTATAGAGTATGATTCAGATGATATATTGCCTGCTGAGGAGCTGAATTGGGGAGTAGTGAATAATACCTGGAGAGGCTATTCAAGAAGTTTTTCGCTTGAACCAGAGTCACTTGCCGATGATATCATTGGTTTTACGAGACATAGGGACCGGGAAGAAGCTGATGAGGATGTCGATGGCTTGGAAGATTATTATGAAGAAGATGAGGAGGTAAGAAAATTCTTGGACTCCGTTGCGCATGCAAAACTGATTTTGACATCTTTGTGAATGCAGGAGATAGATGAGGTCCCTTTATTTGTTTTTGATGATGATGAGAGGCTATCATCAGAACATCAGCTACTCTGCAACAGGCTACCTGCCTTCTGGTCTCAAGAAGAATCTTTAAGAGGAACTGGATCCCCAAATCTTGAGAGAGATCCTGAATTTGGAACAGCATTTCTGAGCCCAAGGCACCTGCCTGTCAGCCATTCGAGGCAAGACCCGCTGATTAGACCTGCCCGAGCAGCTTTGCCCCAATCCAGCATTAATCACCGTCTTGTCAACCCATTGTCAGCTCATGGGAGTCGCATAAATGATGCTAGGCCATTGGGCCATACACATCATTGGCTTAGTCACAGATATCCACGATATGGACAATGGACAATTTTAAGTGGGCGCCGTGACCCTCTCTCCTCGAGGCATCGACCACGCCTTTGGAATATTAGTACAAGTATGGTGGATGAACCACTACAGCCAGCAATAGCAGATTCTTTTGCAGGGGCAGTTGAAGATGCTGTTTCAAGTCGTTTAGGATTACGAAGAGATACGATTTTCACCCAGCCACAGAGCAGGATTGAGGCTGACAGAGAGTTACTTGATCAGGTGAACTTGACTTTTAATTCAGGGTTTAATTCAGGAAACGATGTTTTAAACTTTGAGCAAGCTAGAGCAGCCAGTCCGCCTTTTTTTAGACCTAGACAGCGCCAAAGGAGGGACAACGACGATCAAGCAGACCAAGGCACAAGGCTGCGAGAAATTTTGGCTTCGCTTAGGCAAGAGAACTTAAGGGAAGCAAGAAGTGGAGAGTTGCATGGAAATTTTTCGGTTGGCCAGCAACAAGCAGGTGATGGTGTACAAGGGACCACTGTTACTGCCCATAACCAGGGGGACAATGATTCGCAGGAACAGGATGATCTCGAGCCCATAGATCCTGAATTTTTAGCAGCATTGCCCCCTGATATTCAGCAAGAGGTGCTGGAGAACCACGAGCAAGAGAGACAATCTAGAAGGCGTGCAAGAGCAGCAGCCAACCGACCCGGAGGTGCAAGTGATGCTTTGATTTCCGAACTTCTTTCAAATATCCCAGAAGATTTACAAGATGAAGCCCTATTAAGTATTGATGCTGCTTTTGGAGAAAGGACTGTACCTCCTGCTAATAATGGTAACAACAATCATAACACCACAAATGATGGTGTAGCATTTGAAGGTGAAGTTCTGCCAAGAACTCCCATCAATTTGCCGTACGCGCACTCTGACTTTGAGGAAGAAATCGAATCAGACGAAGACTTATTCAACGGGAACCTTCATGGCCGTTTGGTGAATGAGAGAAGAAGAAGACCAACTCAATTTATGGGTAGAGAGGCTGTTGGAGTAGAAAGAATGTTGTTCGAGCTCACTTCTAGCCGTCCACGACTCAGAGAAACTGGCAATTTATTGAGGGCCCATGACGACATCAAACCAATACTCGATGCAGATCAAATCCCGCATCTTCTACGGTTGCTATCTATCCCAAAATGGGAAGGTCGTGCGCTTCTCAATCGCACAATGAGAAATCTCTGTGAGTCTAGGGAATTAGCAAAGTCCATATTTTGCCAAATTCTTTGCTTATTGAGATGTCCGATATCTACATCAGAGCAAAGTTTCGATCTTCTTCGCGATGAGATAGTGAAGTCAAAATATCCATCCCCTGATACCTTGATGTTTTTAAATCAACAAGTTGTTGAAACTTCTGGCTCCAAGATTGCCGTGAAATCCTTTGGATTTGAGTCAACAAACGATGAAACTAACGATGGTGTTTTAGATGCATCTGTGGTTAGAAGACTATTGGAACTTTTGAGGAATATAATTGTGCCACGAACTATAAACGTGATACTTGAGCTCGATGTCAAGTCTGTATATGAAACTTTTCATCTAAGTAAGATGGATTCTTCTACCTGTATAAAGGAGAAAGGGACTGCAATCCAAGCTTTGATGGTGCTCATTACGGTTCCTCTTCGGGAAGAGATCGCAAGAACACCCGCAACTAGAGGACTTGCTTTGGAGGTAAGGATTGATTTTAGTTCGTGTTAAAAAAAAGATTCAATTCGTCATATTGACCATAAGCCATTCACAATCTAATGGAATGCAGGTGGTGCACAAATTTCTCTCTCATTTTGATAGAATTGAGAAAGAATTGGCTGAAAAAGAGGATTTGCTTAGAGCCAAAAATGCGGATTTGATTAATTCTGCCAATGAAGTCACCAGAAGAGAAATGATTGAGGAAGAAATAAGGATCTTATGCCAAGAGGCTGATGCTTTGAAAGAGAAAGCTTTATCTCACAGGAATGCATTGCAGGCAATTTCTGGTGATGTCATACGTGCTTACGTCATGATGTTATCATTCGAAGGCTTGAAAGATAACGAAATAGTGTGTATTGGAAGCATAGTTCAGACGTTTGCTGCTCTTGATCTCGCTCATTGGAGAACTGTTCTGGAAGCAGTTATGTTACTCTTTGACTTTTTATCTCTGGAAGCTTGCCTCGAACTTGGTGAACTCGTAAACGCAAGCAACATGAGTATCAATAACCCAAAATTCTGGAAGACCAATTCAGCTGGCCAAAAGCTTTACAGATATGTTCATCTCCTTGCTGAGGGTATTTTCCAGCTTGTGGTTGAGAGGTTCCATTCTAAGCCCCCTTCACTTCCTGAATATTCTGTCTGTGCTCGTACAGTGGCATCTGAGTCACTGGAGAAACTAGTTGAAAACACAAGTGAAGGACTCTGGGACAGATTTTATGCTGCAGCAGATTCCGTAGAATTGTCCCTGGTGCAATCAGGGGAAACAAATGCTGTGAAGGGCATTACTCCTGCCATTGAATTATTGAAGCCTTACGTGGAGAGTTATTTCTTGCTTCATGATACATTCAGATGCTCTGTATGTTCTCTAGAGGAATTGGAGATGGAGCTGCATTCTTTGAATGAGGAAGCGGATGCATGGACAACTTCAAGGCAAGACATATCCCAGGCTGCGCAGAGACAGACCGCAAGCTTTACAAGAAATCAGTCGATTGAGCAATCGAATCAACACTCTAGTAGCCTGAGAAAGAGACGTGAAGAAGACGATCAGCCATTAGTCTCATCTGAAGAGGTATTCTTTAAGTTTGCAGAACACCACAGAAGACTAATAAATAATATTGTTGCTCAAGATTCATCAGTATTATCTGAGTCGATGAATATTCTATTGAAATACCCCAGACTGTTGGATTTTGATAACAAGTAAGATTAGTATGCCCGTTGCCCTCTTTTGATTTTTGCTGTATTAATAATTCTCGTTCATTATTCTCTTCCATCATTGCAGGAGGATATACTTCAGGAAAAGAGTACAGAGCTACACTAGGCGTATGGGTTATACCAACAGGCTTGCGTTGAACGTCAGAAGGCCGCATGTTTTTGAAGACTCGTTTAATCAGCTAAGAAGCGTTTCAAAGGCTCAGATTCGCTCACCTTTGCGAGTTACTTTCTCAGGAGAGGACGGTGTTGATGCTGGAGGTGTAACAAGGGAATGGTATCAAGTCATGTCCAGAGAAATGTTCAATCCAGCCATTTCCCTGTTCGAATCAACCCCTCAGGGATCGTCTACGTACCAGCCTAATCCCAACTCAATTGTCCAAACAGATGAGAGTAGAGGAATCTCTCATCTTGACTATTTTAAGTTTGTTGGCCACGTTGTTGGGAAAGCACTACTTGATGATCAAGTGGTAGATGTCCATTTCACCCGGTCATTCTACAAGCATTTGCTTGGTATGCCCTTGACATATCGTGATATTGAAGCTGTTGATCCAGACTTTTTCAAGAATTTGCAATGGATGCTTGATAACGATATCGATGGTGTCCTCGATCTCACATTTTCAGAAGAGTCTGACTTTTTTGGACAGAAGTCACTTGTTGAACTCTGCCCTAATGGCGCCTCTGTCAAAGTAACTAATTCCAACAAGCGTGACTATGTAGATGCCATTGCTCGTCACCGCATGACGACTGCAATCAGACCTCAGATTGATGCTTTTCTTCAAGGTTTCTGGACAGTGATCCCTCGGGTGTGGCTAGAAATTTTCAATGATCATGAACTGGAGCTAATGATCTCTGGCCTTCCAGATGTTGATATTGCCGATCTCAAGTTGCACTGTGAATATCATGGAGGATACACTGCAACATCAACAGTCATCATGTGGTTTTGGGAAGTGGCAGTAGCAATGGACCAAGAGGATCGAGCTCTCCTACTGCAATTCGTTACAGGGACATCCAAAGTCCCTGTTGGAGGATTTGGTGAGTTACAGGCCCTTTCAGGAAGACAAAAGTTCCAGATTCATAAAGCTTTTGGAGATACAGATAGATTACCAACTGCTCATACCTGTTTCAATCAACTGGATTTGCCAGAGTACGAGTCAAAAGAAAGGCTTAGAGAGAGGTTGTTCATGGCCATCCATGAGGGAAAGGAAGGTTTCGGTCTAGCGTAGTCACACTCTAGTTAACATACTGTTTTGATCAAATAAATTCATAAATCATTTAATACAAAGCTAAGTATCCCTTAAGGCCGTTCTCTACTCACTATATAGAACTCTGGACTTAAAGTTGGGATCAGGATCGAACTTTTCCATCATCAAGAGAAGTTTTTACTTCCTCTACCAGGGATTTAAATGCACCGTATTCAGGGTTATTCAGCAATCTTTCAGGACAATCGTACTCGAGTACCCTTCCAGAGTCCAAAACCAGTACACGATTACTAGACATAATGGTGTGAAGCCTGTGAGCAATCGTCAATACTGTGCAATCTCTGAATGAGGTGGCAATTGTTGATTGGATGACTGAATCAGTCACCGTGTCAATCGATGATGTCGCCTCGTCTAATATTAGTATTTTGCTTGATCGCAAAAGTGCCCTTGCCATACAGAGAAGTTGGCGTTGACCGGAACTCAAATTGCCACCACCCTCTGCAATAGGAGCATCCAGGCCCCCCTCAAGTCTTCTCACACTCAATGAGAGGCCAGAATGCTTCAGAACCTCCCAGAGCTGGTCATCATTTCTTGAGACACCAAAAGGATCGATATTTGTGCGAATAGTTCCGCTAAAAACTATAGGGTCCTGAGGTACAAGTGACAGACGTGATCGAAGATCCTTCAATCCAATTGTGCTGACATCTATTGAGTCAATTATGACTCTGCCACTCCAAGGCTCTACTATTCGATACAATGCCATCATTAATGTAGATTTTCCACATCCTGTTCTTCCCACTATTCCAACTTTCTCACCTGCTTGTACCTCAAAAGAGACACCATGAAGAACTGGCTCCAGATCATGCCGATAGCGAACAATAAGATCCTCCACCTGTATCCCCCCTCTCATTGGCCATTCGGGCAGAGGTCTATGTCCGGGAATTATTTCTGGGGCCTCTTTTTCCTCTTCATCATACTCCATTAATCTCTCCACAGAGTTCATGTTAACTTCCAGTTCTGTTGTTTGTCTGACCATCCAACTCATTAGGCCAGTCAAATTCAATGCCGATGTCAAAGAAAGTCCAGCAAGACCAGCACTTGTGGGCATAATTCCAGAGACAAATATAGCTGCAAAGAAAACAATGAAAGTTCCTAGCATTTCCAATCTGATTGAAAGCCATCTGTTGACGCATTGAGCTGGCCAGAAGCATCTATTTGACTCACTGAGAAGAGTTTTGTTCTTTGAGGAAAAGCGCTTCTGGGCTCTGAAAGCTCTCAAAACAGGCAATCCTTGCACTGTTTCTGAAAAATGAGAAAATATTGGTGACATAGCTAACGCGTCAAGTCTTTTAAGCTCTCGAGAGGTACTGATGTACTTCTTTTGTATCCACTGGTAAAGCCAAGCCATGGGGATAAAAGCAGCAGCAATACCAGGGCTGACGGCAACAACAACTATCAGAGACCAAAGCACACTACATTGAAAAAGGCATCTTCAAATAATATTGTATTATCGAGACAATGGTATTTAGGCGACGATTCAAGATTCAAGAAAAAACTCACCTGACGGAACAGTTTAAAAATGAAGACACTGATGCTTGCAACGTGGTGTCCACTGCCTCTATATCCCGTGTAAACCTATTTAATAATCGCCCTGTCGGCTGCGAATCAAAAAACGACATAGGAAGTCTTAGTACTGTTGATAAAAGGGACTGTTGCAAAGATTTTGCAGCTGTCAGAGACCCAAGAACTACTACAATTGATCTAACAATTTGGATCCCAAGGGAACATAAGCCAAGAGAAAAATATACTTTCATGTAGAACCATGAGTCTGCGTCTCTCGCTTGCTCCATAACACCAGACCAAATTGATAACCACCAATTTTGCCCAGACTGCAGTCCTCTTTCACCCAGTGCAAGCGCTAAAATTATTCCAGGAATAAGGAGTCCAGGACCCCAAGCCAAGAAATATTTCAAGTATACCTTCTTCTCAACTTGCCCCACTGCCCTCTCTTCTGCCTTTGTTAAATCTTTCGCACTAATTTTTTTTCGAGATCCTTTGTCACTAGTTACAGTATCTTTCTCTTTTACCGTGACAAGTACAGATCCACTATCGCCACTCGATGCTCCAGAAGTTGCAGAGACATCTGTTGCCTCATCCACCTTAAGCACGTTCTCTACCAACTGAGGCTCAGCCGCCATGGATTTTTGCGTGTCAACAGCAGGTAAAATATTTTCGACTCCTTCATTTGCATTATCTTCTTTGGATGATAGATCAAACACTTCAAAATCTACCCCTTTGTCCAACAAATCCTGAAATGATCCTATCTCTTTAATTTTTCCTTCCTGTAAAATGACAATGATGTCTGCCGCTGGAAGATAATGCAGCTGATGGGTTACCAAGATTCTGGTGGTATCTCTCAAAAGTCCCAAAATACATTGATCCATAAGATGCCTTCCAACATGCGCATCAACGGCAGAAAGGGGATCATCCAGAAGATAAATGTCTGCTGATGCATAGCAAGCTCTTGCAAGTGCAACACGATGCCTCTGACCACCAGATAAATTTACTCCTTTCTCTCCAATTTCAGTCTCGTCTCCAGCGGGCAGCACTGAGACGTCCTGATTGAGCGCGCATGCATCCAATACATGAGCATACTTTATAGCATCAAATTTGTTGCCAAGTAAGACTGCGCAGCCAGAGATGAAGCAATCAGATTACCATATCAGTGAACAACGCTGGTGTCAATACTTAGTCAAAAATTGTTCCAACTCACTATTTTCTTTAAAGGAGGCATTCAATATCCACGGCTCTTGCTGAGTATATGCGATTGCACCTCTCACTTCCACTTTGCCAGTTCTGGCCACCATTTCACCCAAGACAGCTGAAAGGAGTGATGTCTTCCCGGAACCAACCTCCCCAATCACTGCAACAAGTTGGCCTTGACCTATTCTTAAGTTTACGTCACGAAGAAGCATATCTTGCCCAAGACCCCAGTAGAAGGATGCTTTCTGGATGATGATAGACGGGTCTCCAGGTTGCTGCTCTGTTGCCTGTTGTACTTCCTCAGAATCCATAAACCGTTGAATTCTGTCAAGTGCTACTTTTCCGTTTATAATATTGAGCAGTTGCGTTGGAAACATCATAACTGGAAAACGCAAGAGATTGAATAGAGATAATGCAGGGAAAGCAACTGCTGCTGTCAACTCATAGCCCATCAATGTGTATGTTAAAAATGCTGCAAAGACAAAGTTGTGTAAATAACAGAAAGTAAAGTTACACTACGTAAGACATCAATTATTATTGATCGCTGATACCCACCTGCCATGCTGATCACAATGGGCCCACCAAGCCACAGAAAATTATTCCATAAGCCAATCAAGGCTGCAGTACGAATCGCCTTCATTTCCTTCTCTCGCAATGATAAGATACGTTCTTTGTACGCCTCTTCCCAGGCATACAACTTAATCGCTTTAATTCCTATTATGACTTCGCTCGAGACCTTCACCCTAGCATCAGTTGATAGCATGACATCCTTCCTGATTCGAGCTAGTGCTCTGGCAACAAACGTTGACAGGGGAATGATTGCAACCGTCACTCCTAGTCCCACCAAAGCAGGCCAGAGGTGTATGATGCGAATCAACAGTGCCATAACTGCTAATATTTGGAATGGGCCAGACCAAATCATGTGTAGGTACTGAGGCAACTTCCACAACTTGGATGCATCATTTGATTGCAAATTTACTATAGCCCCTACCCCCACCTCCTGAGTTTTGGCAACGCTAAGCTTCAAGCTTTTCTGGTATAGCATATCGATAAGGCTGGTTTTTAAGTGGAGGCATATGCGAAACAGGAGATGAAAATAAGCATTCACTGTTAGTGTCTCAATGACATTAGCTGCCGTCAGGGCACCTGCAAGACCGATGCCAACCCATCTATTTCCCTTGTTTTGAATATTTTTTAATAATAGTTCAAGTATGAATGGACCCAGGAACATGGTTATGTCATGGAACAGCTTGATCATGCCTGCAAATGCAAAGAGCTTGCCATGTGCTCTCCACATTGCCAGACCAACCCTTCCTTCAGACATGCTCACGTCATCTCTTGTAGACGCTAAGCTTGTCATGAATTTTTCTGCTACTAGCGCTGCCTCGTCGCCCCTGGCTGTATGCCATAGGTCATGCTGCTCCAAAGCCTTCTGTTCCCCCAGTTTCAATAGTCCTCCTACCCAGGTAAACAGGAGACGAGAAAGGAACCCAGCTTCTTCCTCCGGGCACCATCGATGAGACCCTATACCTCCTCTAGAATCGATACTGCAAGTATCATCATCGCTCTCTTGGGTAGGAAGTGGGCGAAACTCCTGGGAAATTTGGATAGGTCCACTACCAAACAGCCGTTCGTTTATCCTGCAAAAAAGCACATTTTCGATTCTTAGGAACCTTTATTCCCATCAATTTAATTTCCTAATAAAGTAGGAATTCAACAGTCGAGTTCTTACCTGGACCAAAACCTTGTGGCCCGACGTTCGAACAGCCCAACAGAAGACTCGTCCTCTACTTGTCTCCTATCTTCAACTTGGAGGGATTCCATTAACTTAACAATATATATATAATTTAACTATTCTATAGCATTTGCGCCCATTATGATCTAATGCTACACGACACCACGGTGTCCTGGCCAAACTAGCAGTTTCTGACCACGCACTAATGAGTGTACTTATACATTGTATATAAGGACGATTGGGCACATAGGATGGGTTTATAATGATTACAATTCATCATGTAAGCTTGGACTTAAAAAAAAAAGTGAAGCGTACAATTTACTTTGCTCTGTTACATTATACTAGTATATTTAGTTTTGTACGGCCTGTTAATACCTATACAACAAAATGGATCATTCTATACACTGATAAATTAGAATATCCTGGATTTAATATACAACTTCTGGCCATGGTAGGCTGACGCAGCGCATTTAAATGCTTCAAATTTGCATCAATAGAAGTGAATTGTAGATTTTTCAACTAGTGCAACTTGTATACATGTGGACTCTGGAAAGATCTGTCAGATAGTTGAGCCTCTATAATATTATATGCCATACCATTAATGGCTCTGTTGATGCAGGTAGCATTGCATGCGAATAATTTAATCATTGCAACAGCCTAGAGCTCTCTTTTGACCCAGCTGGGTCTGCAGTGGTCAAGAGGGAAATGAGCCATATTACAGAAGGTAGTGCCATAATTCAAACCATTAGTTCTAGAGTGCATTGACATGGTGGCCAATTGCAAGACCAGTTGTTAACAAACCGAATACAAGGAATGGCTGAGCAGACGCTTGATATTTGACATCATTGGCGATTGGGTCTGGAATGAAATACTTAATCTGGGCAATTATTTGAGGAATGATGAGAGCTGTCAGCACAGCAGCATAGACAGGCTCTTCTAGCCCGAACGCGAGGTATGCTGCTATTCCCAATTGAGTTATATCGATTGAACTAACGCATATCCATTTGGCGGTATCCACACCGAAAGCGACAGGGAGAGACTGGAGGCCAAGTTCTCTGTCACCTTCAATGGACTTGAAGTCGTTGACAATGGCAATACCAAGACCTGCGATTGAGTAGAGCATAGTCAGAACTACCACATCAGATGTGAGAGTTCCAAACAGTGCCTGTCCAGCGAGCCATGGCAGCGTGATGTAAGATGATCCGAGAGCATAGTTTCCAATCCATCCACTCTGCTTCAGCTTCAAAGGGGGTGCTGAGTAAATGTATGAGATAAAGGATCCAAAAAGTGCGAGCCACGTAAGCGTTGGTGTCTCATGGCCCACTAGGGTATCCAGCAAATATGCCACACCGATTCCACCCCCCAATAACACAAGGATTTGAGCCACAACCTCGTTCTCAGAAATGGCTCCTGCAGTCCATTCACGGCACAGGAAAGATGTGAAAACAGTTGCTCACATCATCTCCAAATTCAGCATCGAGACAACATGCAGGGAAATTTTCATGTGATGAATGCTTTACCTGAAGGTATTGGCCGATATGGCTCATTAATGGCATCAATTTCCTTGTCGTAGTAGTCGTTGATTGTTTGGGTGAAACCGGTCAGAAGTGGACCAGACATCGTCATACACAGCAACGACAAACTAACATCTCTCGGTGTCCACTCAAAATTACCTGAGGCCGCAGCCCCACATAAAACACCTGCATAAATATTGTATCAATCAACCAACGGCGATTGGAACCTGGTTTTAGCAGAAAGTGTCCTCAAACTAGCAAAAGAAGTGGACAAATACCCATCTCACCCCAAATCAAAGGAATCCATGTAACAGGCTTCATAAGCTGCAGTCGAATTTTCCAGATATTTGTTTCTGCATCTGCACCTTTCATTCCCAATAATTGCGCATTTCCTTTGACGCCCAGAAACACCTCCTGCTCCTTCTTGCTGGATTTCTGTGCACTAGATATGATCAAGTCTCCTCGGGATTTTCCTGCAGAGATGTTATCTAAATGCTCACATTGTTGTCGTTCAATCAAACTATTAGGCTAAGAGTGCATATTAGTACTTCCTGACACCATCAAACATTGGAATAGCGAACGGTCGAGCAATCCAACCTAGAAATTTCTAGGCATCACCTCTAGCATGGTGCCTGAAAGATCATTCAGGAAGAAATCGTTTCCGTGATTTTCATTCCACGCAATTTGATTATTCGTACCTTGAGCATTGGGAAATTGTCTCCCAGTATGACGCTGTGAAAGAGCAGCAGCGCGACACTTTTTCTTTCTGACATGTAGTGGCTGCACAGCCACAACACAAGCCTTCCCAATGTAATTCTGAACCAACATTTTATTAAGATATTGTTTAGAAATTTTCGAAGTCTAATGATGCAGCCTGTCCGCACTTTTATTTGGTGGTCTATCCAGATCGAGTCTGGAATCCAGAGCACTAAGCAATCTACTATTAGCGAGGTGACCCGATGGAAGCCGCGTTTTACCGTATACGGTAACCTACGTAGGTTCGCTTGATTGAAGGGGCCTCTAGTGTACACTAGAACATGTTCTTCCAAGCCGCTTACTTGTTTTGGCATGAAAGTATGTACAGATGATGCAAGTCATGCAAAGGCTAGCTTGCTGCTCAGAAACATCAATGTGTGTTTGTGAATATAACCAATTCGTATCGAGATATCTTCACATTGATATGTAATGCATAGTCAAGTAACGCGAGTCAAACAAAGTTAACAGGGTTTCCTTGTATTCACATGTGGTCACCAGACTGAAGCATCAATAGTTGCTCAAGTACACTAATGGCCAAATATATCTTCAATTGATCGTGTAACAACCTTTTATGATAGCATGAAGGCGTTTGGTGGAGACATAAGGATCTTCGACATCATAGATGGCAGACACCATTGCTACACCTGCACAACCTGTCTCTGTGATTACATTTTCAATGTTTGTTTGTGTTAATCCCCCAATGGCAACAACAGGTATAGATATAGCCTGTCGGATCTTCTTTACACCTTCGATGCCTATAATAGATGATGATTTTGTTCCAGTGGAGAAAGTAGCCCCCGCTCCAACGTAATCGGCTCCGTCTGCCTCTGCTTGCTTTGCCTGCTGCTCAGTTTTCACTGAGACCCCGAGAATCCTCTTCTCTCCCAACATCTTCCGAACACTGGCAGCTGGAATATCATCTTGACCTACAAAATCACTCAATTGGTCATTTGAATCGAATTATATATCAGGAGTACAACAGTAACCTACCGACATGGCATCCACAAGCATCTGCAGCAATTGCAATGTCGACTCTGTCATTTACAATTACACAAACTCCACGAGGCCTGCATATCTCGACAACCTTCTTCACTAAGCGTAATGACCTTGATGAACTCGATTTCTTATCTCTAATTTGAACAACCTTCGCACCGCCAAGGACAGCTTGCCCAATTTTTGCAATCACCTCTGCTTCTGAGGTCTGGTCCAGACACATGGATGGGCTGGTGACTGAGTAAAGACTCAGATCCACAGCATTAGGAAGCCTCTTTTTGCTAACATCGAGAAATTTGTTCCAATTATTCGTTTCGAAATTCAGGTTCATGGGCTTTTGTGGACCATTGCCGATGCTCAAACCTTGGGACCTCTCGATGGCTCTCCAAATGAAACACTTTGCTGCATCGACTGCTTCTGAAACTCCTGCCCCTTTAGCTATCTCACAAGCAATATACGACGATAAAGAGCAACCTGTTCCATGAGAGTTCGTTGCATCTATGTAAGGTTTTGAGACTTCGAAAACATGGTCGCCATCAAACAAGATGTCTACAGCAATCGAGGTGCCCTTCATGTGGCCCCCTTTGACAAGTACATTCCTGGGTCCCATGCCATGTATACGCTTGGCAGCCTCAATCATATCTTGCTTTGAACTTATTTCGAATTTATCAAGAAAAATTGATGCTTCCATGAGATTTGGTGTGATAAGTGTGACCAAGGGCAGCAAGTGTTTGATCATGGCTTTGCAGACTCCAGCTGATGCCAGGCTGTCACCCGAGGTAGCTACCATGACTGGGTCCAACACTATTGGTGGTATCTCTACCATGCGTTTTATTTCCTTAGAAATTACTTCTACAATATCTTCGTTTGACAGCATGCCGATCTTGATGGCGTCAGCTCCAATGTCTGAATGCACTGCTCTGATCTGCTTAATAATCAACTCCTTGTCTAAATTTTGAACATCATTGACACCAAATGTATTTTGGGCCGTAACAGCAGTGAGGACACTTGATCCAAAAGCTCCAACAGCATTGCATACGTTTAGATCGGCCTGCATGCCGGCTCCTCCTCCACTGTCTGAACCCGAAATAAACATCACCCTGGGAGGACACATAGCCCCATTTGTTGGGCAACTTTCGTCTGCTGGCTTATCAACAGCCAATAACCTTAGAAAAGTGTCTCCAATCTCTTTCCAGTCATTTGAATGATATACAATCGAGCTCATACCTGAATCGGAATGATGTTGGACACCACGGGGTGGCAAATCTGCCAATTGTGTAATTCTGCAGCTGTCAATTGCCCCAAGACCAAGGATTCTGGTTAGATTCTCTTCTTGCCCAAAATTTATCCCAACGTCCGCACGCAATAGTGCATATGCGTCTGTGATCGAGTCCCCAATATATATGGATATTGGCATCTGACCAATGGCAGCTTCAACATTGGCCTTGAGTCCTACCAGAGCATGCATTTTGTCATTGGCGCCGACACATCTAGATTTAATAAAGCCAGTGGATCGCTCATTATTATAGTCCAACTCATTTGCAAAGACATTAATCTTATTTAGTTCTAAGGGGCTGTTCACGGGGTCTGTTATAATAACTACTGGTAACCCTCTGCTCTCAAGTGCGCTAGCAAGCATTTCAGCTGACCAATTCACTGAGACAACAGCTACCACAGCATTCAACTTCAGTGCTTTTTGAAGCGTAGCAACACAATTTTCATGCATCTCGATCGTTTCACCCTCATGCTTTAGGGATCCGTGGATAATCCCTTCCAGCAAGCCGGACTGAACAACAATATCCTTCATTTCATGGTCAAACTTTGTCAATTCATCCAGAAACCCAAGAAGCCAAGTAGTCCCTTTGACCCCGACACTATTCACCTGTATGAAAGTTTTATGTTTTAGAGATTGCGAATAGGATCATGCACTTGCATTGCATTTTTGACCACACCTGCTTAGTGTTTCTGTTCAGGATTGATTCCAGCCTATTCACATAGCTATCTAACAATTCACCATATAAAGCTTCACGTCTACTAGACTCGGCCTCTTTTTCTACTGGGTCACTAATATTAGACACCAAGTCTCTAATAGCCGAGTCTACAATTTTGCATGTTGTGTCCTCTTTGGAACAAGTACCATCAAAGTCTACAACCAACAAAGTCTTGACGTTGCTCTTTGTGTCTGAAAAGACTGTACGGGAGGAGAAACATTCAAATCTTTTACATATGGACGATCCATGATTCCAATTCCTCATCTCTGCATTTAGAAACAGTAGGTATTTGTCAAAGAAATCTACTTCAATCCAAGTAGAGAGGTGAAGACATCAATGTGGCTGTTGTGCACAACATTTTACTCTTGCTTATTCCGATTTGACTGGACAAACCCAGACCTGAAATTCCCAAGTTGATGATATCTTACCTCTTAATCTTAATCTTTGACTCAAAATTAGATCGTCTTTGTACCTTGGTTGGCAAGACCCGTGTTTTGACCGGAGCACCTGATAGCAAGCTACAAACCTCTTGGCACGAGGGAGGTAGTTGTGATATGCTTTACATTTAGATCCTAGCATCGTCCTTCTTTCCTATTTTCTTCATAAATATATGATATAATACGGTTTTCATCTCTCTTATCATGAGTTTGGTATGCCAAACTACATGTTACAGTTTGTCTCGTTGCAACTCAGTAGACTTTTCTACCCTTGATAGATGTCCAAGGAGAGCCCCGTCCCTCTTCTACAAGTAACCCATGTTTAGTACTTATTTAGATTTTTAGTAGTGTATATACTATTTCTGATCTATTTTTGCCTCATGTTTTACGGCAAAAGTTTGATTGGTATTTTGACAAGTGGCATCGCAGCATACGCAGCATGACATGTCATGTTTCGAATGGTCCATTGAGTGGGTACCACTGCCCAGCTGGGATATGGCTTGTACTCCATGACCGTGTACTTTTCTGAAACAAGAATTTCATGTTCCTTTAAATTACAATCTTGAATTTAAGGGATAATTGGTTCGAATTTGATGCATTCAAGAGATTGATAGACCGTGATTTGTTCGTTGCATGCAACTGGCAAACAACTTTAGCGTTTCTTGCGACTCGCAGAATTATTGAAACAGTTCATGCTATAACTAAAATCTATTGAAACAGTATATATATTGTCGCAAAAGATGAAGCTGCTCACTCACAACATGCTCCAATGTCACATCAAGAATGTGAAGAATGGGTATCCGTTTAAGATTGAGGCAGACAAAATTGAAATCAAAGAGGTCGATTATGATCCTGATTTTTTAAGACATATATTTCCTAGAATTAACTGGAGCGCTCTGAAAGAAGCAGCGTCTGCGCTGGGTGAAGATGTTCCAGACGAGGTTTCAGAAGGGATGCTTGAAGATGAGAATTTTCTTCGACAGTTTCATCATATTCTCTTGGAGAAATGCGTCGAGCAAGGCAACTTAATTTGTCCAGAAACTGGTAGAAAGTTTGGAATCGATCAAGGGATCCCAAATTTATTGCTTCATGAAGATGAGGTGTAACATATTTATTGACCAAAACGTTTTGCTACTTAGGAAGAGTGGAATCCATGAGGCAAATCTCGATATCGTCCATTTACAGGGATAACATTCTGTATCGACTTTCGGAATTATTTTTTGTTAACAGAATAGATAAGTTGTCTGTATGACTACTCATTAATCTGTAATGCTCATGTGCTGCAACTATGCAACACTGTCCAGGTGCTGGTCATACCTCAGCCCATCTGACAAAAAGCAGCCATAGGAACGAGATTTCCATGATCTGCTACTCTTGTAAGAAGCTTCCAAATTTATCACTACTATCCAGATACTTCTCCCTAGTTGGAATTTATCTGAAACGTGGATACTTCAAAGAAGGATGTATCAATTAGTCACAGGCCTGCATGCAGGCCATCTGGTACCACCATATGGTGAAGAACAAATGCCTAATCAGTGTGGTAATACTAAGTACCTCATGACGAACTCACCATTGAAACACTTGAAATTATTTATAATAAAGATATTGTAGGACTCTTCAAAAGTGATAGCCATTATAACCAGATACGGCGATTTCGCCTAGATTTTGCCATGACTCGAGTGGAGATCAACAACAGCGTTCCAAGCTCTCCAAACGGGTTTCAGCCGGAAAATGGGAGAGGGAAGAGCCTGCCACCAAGCCTAACAACGAGAATATTTGATACTGTCCGAGGAATTATACCAAAGTGGCTAGAGCACCCATTCCAAGAGAAGGAACGTGGGCTTCTGCTACTTGAGCGTCAAATTCAAAGACGCTTTCTCAACGATTATCGGGCGCAGGTTCGCGCAGTTGAGCCAATTCTGAGAGAGAGAGGGAGAATGATTGGAGAGGCTCTAAAGTCTTCTTTCACTGGAAGGCAGAAGAATACAACGACGTATGAAGACGCCTATAAGTCTGCTGCCGTTGGAACTTTCTTCCTGGACAGCCCTCAAACTAGAGAAATATTGCTCGCTGTTGACCCTCTCATTTCCCCCGTATTGACTCCATTTGTAGAAGGAGTAAAGGAGCCGATCAATGCCATTATCCGGGATGTTGAAAACGACATCCGGAAGGCATTAATATGCACTGCTGCTGTGTCTTTAGTAACTGGTGTCCTTGTAGGAAGGCTCAGCAAAGTGTAGAAGTGCGCTTCATGATCAATTGACAATTGCCTGGCCGAGAACAAGCATACCTGAATCAGATAAAGATGAGTCCATTATTGTCTCTTTTTTTTGGATGCGTTCATGGCTTGTTTAGAATATTTGTCTTCAATGGTCCTTCTTGCACTGAATTGTATTGGCCATCAATTTTTACAAAGTGAAAATTTCTTGGCATAACTTATTTCCCCACATAAGACGTTTTAAAAAGACAAAATGATTAAATCTATCGTCCCCCAGGCACTTCAATGCTTGTTTGGGACACAAGTTGAGTACCACAATATGCGGATCAATTTGGTTTGTGATAATGGACTGGCACAAATGGCATCTTTGTTACTGTGGCATCACTTTGCTTTCCCCTTACTACAACCTTGAGTTCCGTCCCGGCCTTGGCGAATGGTTTTTCCACATAACCCATTGCAATATTCTTTTTTAGACAAGGTGAGAAGGCACCTGAGGTGATTTCACCCACTTTTTGTCCATCTGGTGTTATCACATCTGAATGCTGCCTCGCTGGGGCTCCTTTGCACACGAAACCAACCCGCCGTTGACTTACCCCGTCCGCAAGCTGCTTTTTAATTATCTCTCCGCCGAGGAAATCACATGCATCTCTTCGTGACTTGGCAATTGTCCATGTCAAGCCTGCTTCTACAGGGGTGATGTCTTCATTAAGATCATTGCCATAGAGGCATAAACCGGCTTCCAGACGGAGGGAGTCTCTAGGACCGAGACCAGCAAGACGTACTCTAGTGTCCCCTGTCAATTTCTTTGCAATTTTTAAGGCGTCTTGGTTTGGGATTGATAATTCAAAGCCATCCTCCCCAGTGTACCCGGTTCGGGTGATGAAACATGGAGAGCCAGCAATATCCAATTTTTTGAACATGCCGAAGTATAATTTATCTAAATCGTCTTGGACAAATTGTTGAAGAACTTGTGCTGCTTCCGGGCCCTGTAATGCCAACAGTGATCGATCATCATGCACTTCCATGGTCACATCACCCCCCTTTGCTGTGAATGCCTCCAGGTGTTTGTTCAGATGTTTCAAGTCCTTCTCTCGACATCCAGCATTCACCACCAAGTACACTTCCGTGGCGCTCACTTTTGTAATTACAGAGTCATCGATAATACCTCCTTTCTCATTTGTGAATACAGAGAGAGTTCCAGTCCCATCAGCAAGTCCTCCAATATCTCCAACAACCAAGCCCTCCAGGAATGCAATCGCATCCTTGCCCTTAAGGGTCAATCCACACATATGTGACACATCAAACACTGATGCATGGGTTCTACAGTGGATTGTTGATTCCATGATGCTGTCCTGGTATTGAATTGGCATCGACCACCCAGCAAATGGCACCATCTTTCCTACGACAAGGAGCAACATGTTTTTGTGAGTCCATGTCATAATCCCTAGTCCACTATTATCCACAATCTTCAAATAAATGTCATTAAAAACAATACTCGAATCACACCGCATGATCTTGAACCGAGCAATACAGAATTGCTGTTGATGATCTGGACATGTTCAATCACCACTAACGCGAAGGCAACGCACCTCCATTTTCCACATGGAAATCGTACAAAGCAGTCTTAAGTAGTTGATCTGAAGAATCCGCAAATGTCCTCGAAAATGCAGCGACAGGAGCCAACGATCTTGTTCCTTGGCTTGTGGTAGTGTTTTCGAGCCCAAAACCTACTTGCTCAAGCGCACGAACCGATCGCTGCAAAAATTTCCCTGCTGATCTACGCATTGTGTTTATTTTTTACTGAAAACGTAAAATAAGAATTAATTGATGGTAAATGAATGAACGATGGGGTTGCTTTGTAGTGGCACATCATCCAGCTGGGCCGAGTCCGGAGTGCGCGGTGAAGATTTGATGCTTTGAGCATAATCATGAAAGATGCACTCAAATATGAGGAATGTGCCTCATTAATCATTCAAAGAAATCAGATTAAAAATTAGTCGTCTCGCATAATATGATTGCAAGTGGTAGATAGACAAGGAATATGGTGATAAGGTTGAACTGCATTCAAGCCCGAATAGGGAATGCTGTTGCTCCTGCGACCATTTCTTTGAGGAAATATCAGTCCAAGAGAATGAGTAATACGGGAAATATTATTTATTCAAGCTCTGAGAAAGGCTTCGGTGATGCTGCGACGGAGAGAAGGTCAGCTGGGGCGAAGAAGGTGAGGACTGTGCTCTTGATTTGTAACAAAATTTATTGGACTAGCATGGTGTATAACTCTTCGATGGGTAACCAAGAAGCGTAATTATTATGTCATTTGTGTGAAATAGAAGGAAATTCTTCCTCGATTGGCGTTATTTTCGCAGAGAGGAAAACGGGGAAAAGTATCCTCCAGGCCTGATCCCAAGGAGCAGATGGGAAAACTACAGGAACAAATGGACCGTGAGGCAGTGGCCAGGAAGTACCAGGCAAACCTGGAGCAAGTTAGTAGTACAGCAGCGGTTGAACAGAATAAAGACTCTTCTCTCGCAACAGTGCCCGAACAGATTACCAATAGAATGTTGAAAAGGATTCTTCTCTTCTCAGGGGGGCCAGTCTTGTTGGGAATGCTACTATTCCCGGCCTTCTACTACGTTAAAAAGGTTCAAGGAATAGATTTACCTGTTTGGTCCGTGTACATTATCCAAACAGGTGTTTTTGGTGCAGGTCTTTTGGGTATTTCGTATGGTATTATCTCTTCATCCTGGGATACTTCGAGAGAAGGGTCCCTGTCTGGTTGGAACGAATTCCAAACAAATTTACCAATGGTACTGGATCGTTTCAGGAAAAAAGATAGTAACTCATAGTATATTGCTGGAATATGAAATATTTGTAAAAATCATGATATCCAAACGTCTCTCTGAAAACGGTGGGAAGTGGTTAAGTTTGAGACGTAGTCTTGAGCTGCTCCTTTCCCTTGTCTTTGGAACTTCTCGACAATAGAAAGCAAAGTCGCTTCGACTGCACCTGCCATATTTTTACCATCACCACATATATAAAAGTATCCTCCTTGCTCGAGTAGACTCCAAACGAGCCCCCCATTCTCCTCCAATCTATCTTGTACATAGACCTTCTTCTCTTGTTCTCTGGAGAAGGCCGTAAACAGTGTGATTTGATTCAATTTCGCCAATGTTTCCAATTCTTCACCATAAAGGTAGTCTTGATCTCTTCGCCGGCAACCGAAAAATAGTACATTTCTGTTTGCAGTGTTTGTTTCTTTGATTGTGCTTGTACAGTTGCGGTGCTGTAAAAATGCCCTGAAAGGGGCCAAGCCTGTGCCTGGTCCCACCATAATCATAGGAACACTGGAATTTTCAGGTATTCTAAATTCTGGATTACTATACACGTATACTGGTATTTTGGACCCTTCAGCAACACGCTTTCCTAAGAATGTAGAGCAAACACCAATACGCTTCTTGTCAAGAGACGAGTACTCCACAATCGCAACAGTGAGAGTCACTCTACGAGGATTGATAAGCGGGGAGCTGGAAATAGAATAAAGCCTTGGAGATAGCTGACGCAGATATCTAATGAGTGTCCCTGCCTCAAGCCAGGTGCCCTGATCATCAGGTGCAAAGTCCCTCAAAAGATCAACGACGTGCCTCTGTTCCAAATAGTCACCCCTTTTCTTCTCGTCAGTCAAGACATCTTGCATTTCCTCAGAACAATTTCCATGTTTTGCGAGGATCCCCAATAGATCATGTTTTGGTGATTTCAAATCAAAACATTCCAGGAGCAATTTTTTCAGTGTCATGTTTTTTTCTGCAGGCTTGTTGGAATCCTGATAATGCCAATTTGGCGTTGAAATGCACTGCTCAGGGTCCCATTCCATGAACTCTATGATTTCATCCACATACACCGTATCATTTACCGGCCATACCCCCAAAGAATCTCCGGGCAAGTATTCCAGACCAGAGTCACCAAGATCGATGTCAATTCGTACTGCAAATCAATTCGAAAATCATTAAATTAGGAATGATCAAGCGAGAAAGACCGACGCAGTCATTCACATGAAATAACTAGACCTCACCAGTACTCTTGTCTCCATGATCACCTGTGTCAGAGCACAAGTTTACAATACTGACCACATCTGCAAAATAGGGTTTAGACTTGGTGTACCTGGCAGCTTCAACTTCAGTAGAAAGCGACGTCATGGACTTCAATCCCACGCCAAAATCGGCAACTGTTTTTAAATTTTGCTCCTCAAGAGCCTCCAAGGCATTGTCAATCCACCTGTGGATCATTGGCCAATCTTCCTTATTTACATCAACCCTTGGAGCCATGCGCGTCCCTCCCAGCTCCTCCAGTCGGCGGTCAATCTCCTTACCACACTGTGCAAAGTAGGTATATGAGGTATCTCCCAGCGCACAAACGCTAAATTTCAGAGACGATACACTCGGAGCGCTCGGCCCATGCAGCCAGCTGCAGAAGGGCCTTGCATCAGTCGGGGGTATCCCTTCCCCTTGAGTTGAGCATGCTATAAACAACACTTGGAACTTGCTCAAATCCATACCGCTGGGATAGTCATCCATGCTCATGACAAGAGGCCAGTACTTGTCCGTCTTAGTGAGACTACTGCTCATGCTTTCTGCCACCTCCCTTGAGAGACCAAACTCTGTTCCATACAAAACAGCCACAGGCTTGAGATGAGCAGGAGGCAACGAATCATCATCAGACGTTTCATTCGAACTGAATTTATTTGTAACACTGACAGGGTCCTGAACCTTCAGATAAGATTCAAAATCCGTGGGGGCATATTTTGGCTTCTCTCTCCCTTGAGCAGACAGGCATGGATTCTCGGTAGGCACTTTCAAATAGGCTTCAAAGTTCACCGGCGGTCCGTTTACACCTGATTTCTTGTCTCGCTTCAAGTTCAGATATAAGTAGTAGCCTATCGAGGCTGACGCCATTCCGACAGTACCCCACAGGAGCAAATTTTGTTTATCTTGCAGAAACATCCCTCTGGCTCGGGTTTAGCGACGCAATTTGGGGCAGGAGCAGTTTATTTGCACCTTCTTTCCAAACTAACAGATTGGAGTAGTTATTTGTAACTAATGAATGCAGTCTTTTTCACAATGTTGAATCCTGGGCTTCAAGGAGAACAAACGGCGTGGAAGACCACAGGTTGAGTAAGGCTCGGTCGTGCAGCGATTTCGCTGCAACGTCAGTCCCACTTCAACTAGAACGACGCCTTCCAGTGCACTAACACTGAATATAAAAAAAAAGGAAAAATTATTGCCCTGATTCGAAGCAGCACTTCATTGTATACTGGACAGTCCAGATTGAACATCAGGATGCTGAGATCGATCTGACTCAGACACTCGAGCGTCGGCTATATATATATAGCCGACGACATGTCGCTGTACAGCGCTGTATACAGCATGTGGACAGCTCTGCGCAGAGCTCTGGCAGTGGTAGATTGTATTACCATTTGCATGTGTGTCCACGCGCCAGTGAGAATGTCAGCACCTTTGCGATTCTTTGGTTCCCTTTGATGAATACTGGTTCATGTAAATCAGATTGACTGCGCGCAGTCGAATGCATGCATCTTGTCTAACTGGACTTCCTGGACAAGGTGCCCTGCGTATACGCGGCCTACGTGATCTCGCAGGCCTGGGCCCGGGCCACTTGTAAGCCTAATTAGGCGGCCAGGCTCCCAATAGAGGGTTTAGTAGGATTCCCAGTTTTGGGAGGGTGGACTGCTTCGCTCGTCTTCCATATACATCTGTCAAATAAGATTGCGACTGCAAATCCTTTTGAACCGGATTAATTTAATTTGAGTATAGAAACTGTGAATCATGGCATGTTCGATGTTGTACCCGGTAGGGATGGCCACGTGTTGTCATGCCTCTCAACAACATCGCCGCTGGGGAGTTGGCCTGCTATCTGACGCACAAGATCGACAGAGATCAGTTTTAGTGGCATCTAGAAAGGGTTATAATCTCAGTGGCATTTTCATATGCTCCCCTCAAGGACCCTTGCTCTCGAGACAGGGAAGGAGTCGCGTGCACTCGAAACAACAACGGAGGGTGCAAGGGTCCCTACTGCTGGAAGGTGAGGGCTCAAGGTCTTTTGTGCGATGCATGTCTTCTCCAAATCGTATGTTTCTGTCTGGAAACATGCACAAAGGGCGGTATAGTGGCTATGATCGGGTCTTATATGGTCGTGAAGGATTTCTCTGTTCCCGAGCGAGAACAGGTGTCGGTTGTGGTGCTGAGGCAAGAAGCTGTCGATTCGTAGGGCGAGTGTCTCAAAATAATATTGTATCTGGACATGGAATATCAGATGTGAACTCTGCAGGAGATGCGTTCAAAGTTGGTTCCGTGGCGTCAACGGTTCTGAACGTTGCTGTTGACGTCGACGAGGTTCTCGGCAGATTTATTCACAGCCTCAATATGTTTTGTCTGGAGAGATATGGTATGAATTATATAGTGGAGGATTATCACGTATACGATTTCGCTCGTGTGTGGGAATGCTCTCAGGACGAGTCCAACGAAAAGGTGCATGAGTTCTTTAAGAGTGCACATTTTCGCGAAGGGATTGAAGTGATACCTGGATCATTTGATAGCTTGAGGCGGTTGAAGCAGCAGCATGAGATTATGGTTGTGACTTCTAGACAGCATGTGATTGAGCAACCGACGATAGAATGGTTGGATCGGCACTTTCCTGATATTTTTGATGCAGTACACTTTGGAAATCATTTTGCATTGGAAGGCTCATCGAGGAAGAAGAGTGAAATATGCAAGGAAATTGGAGCCCATGTATTGATTGACGACAATCCATGGTATGCATTGGAGTGTGCTGCTGCTGGCATTCATGTGCTCTTGTATGATTGGAAGAATGGATACCCCTGGTCAAAGACTGAAGATGGTCCAGAGCATGCAAACATAACGAGAGTGAGAGATTGGGAAGAGGTAGAGACTGTATTGCAAAATATTGCAAAGGAAATTAAACCAGTAGAAAGGGCAATCGCACAACGTCCATAGACCCAGTTTTGTACCATAACATGTATTTTTCATTGGGAAATGAATATTGTTCATCATCATAAATATAAATATGTTTGCTGTAACTTGACAAACAAACTCTTGCGCTCTCACTGTCAGCACGATAATCTGTGCCTAGATTTGAGTGAATCCATGATTCGTTTTTTGGTTTGATGTTCATTGATATTGCTGGCTTTCTGCCCTGTAGAAACAAATTAGTTTGGGTCTGTAGTGCATTAATAAGCCAATCATGCCAGCAAAAGAAGAGATAAATATATACCCAATAAACTAAATTCTCCTACGACTGTTCCGGGGGATGATAATGGCCCAAAAGGTATGACATCCACTCTCAACCAAGATTCCAGTAACGTTCCAAAAAGCGTCCCAACGATCAAGAAGACTAGGGTCAAAATCGCTGCTTTCAGAAGGGTAGTTCGTTTTTTATCCCGGAAAAAGTATATTCCTGCTGCCACACCCAATGCGATTTCCAGTCCAGGGATATTTTGGGAGTTCTCAGCAGTGGCAATTCCATCCACCAAAGTCCAAGCAGCTAGGGCCCCATACAAGCCTGATACTACCAGCTTATCTTGAGACCCCAACATACGCATTGCAACTAAATTACTTGGAACATTGATCGATTTCATCGGACTCTTCACGGTCTTCTGGGGCAAGACATCAGCAAAACGAACCTGCTCAAAAAAACAGAGACATGTCACCACACAAGCGTTTTTCTTGCTTCTTGAAAACCTCCCCAGTAAGTGATCATGCGGAAATACAATGTAAAAAATTATAAATGTAGACAAATTTGCCATCACGTACACTGTTGCTGACGTTCAGAGTGCCTGAAAGTCTCGCTTTCAGTTGAGAGCTAAATATCGTGTCATACGCAATTTCAATCTGCATCTTCCTCTCCTGGTCGCCTTGGCACTCCTCCAACATCTTATTTTTTGCTCCAAGAACTTGATCATAAGTTGCCCCATCGCGTAACCCAAGAACTTTGTACGCGTCGGCAAGCGACAGATTCATTGGGAAGGCCTCCGAGTCACCACCAGAGTTGGCACACTGAACAACCCTTCGGCATACCCTACCTTGTCTCGACCCTGTACAATAATCTAATGCCTGTAAACTTGGGTGATGTTGAATTGAACAGTGCTCTCCCTTTGAACGAGAGCGATAGCCAGGGAGAGACTGTGTGCAACACCTGAAACCTTGTAGGTCCCCACCACACAGGCCAAGGACCGACTTTTGCATCTTCTCCGATTAATATTAATATTTTATCTTGGCCTTGCTGAAATCTCCAAACCTAATTATTATTAAAGATGTGTTTTTACACCTCATACCATGTATTGTGATTTGCCTCTCAAGTGTTCCATGTCTCGCTCATGTGCCATGATAACGTCGAAGGGCTGCGACGATTCGAATCTGTCAGTCCGTTCGGACTTTGAATTCAAAGGGATGGTTTCTATGGCGTGGGTATGCTGATATTCTTGAAAGAAGAGAACTGTCCAGTCCCCTCCATTCCATTTCTATTTGGCTATTTTGTATCGAGGCCGAGGCGATTAGTCTGATACATTGGGAATTTTGGGCCTCGCTCTTTGCACACAGTCCAATTGGCCTCCACTTTCCCATGGCACTCAGGGCTGCTCTAGAAAAGGCAACAGTGGGCAAAACTATTTCACGCCGTTTGAAACAATTTATATCATTGACATACCACGAAGGAAACTATTTAGTTGGTGGAAGTGTCACAGCTAATGATTTCTATCGGGGCGGTGCAAACGCTGCAGGAACATTAGGCTCTTCGAGGCATCAGGCCACCAAAAGCTCTGTTGAACTTGCGAGCGATCCATCAAGCCACACCTCGTACTTTGGTGGCAAATATTCTGATCTTGATATTCAATATGCAAGTCAAGGGGAAGGCGTCCTTTCTGTGAGAGATGACCTGAAGTTTATAGACGAGTGGCACTCGGGAGTCACTCTGAAAGAAGGAGTATTACAAGGCGAAAAAGGAAATGCGTTATACGGTCTGTATGTTGATCTTTCAAAGAGTAATGTCCCGGAGCATAAAGCTGAATTCTACCATAGACCTGAGTTGACGAAAGCAAAGGTGCACCAGAAAGATTTTGGATGCAAAGGTGCTTCTGCTGAGTTTGAACTGACCAAGAAGACCATGTGCATGTACCGAAATTCTGTGGAAGCTCTTGCGCGGCAGGTTTTAGACTCTGAAAGTAGCAGAAGGAAAGATATTTATGTGGACGGCTGGAAGGGATCAGGGAAATCAATGGCCCTGTACGCACTTGTATCTCTTGCCAGGGAGATGGGGTGGGTTGTGATGTACGTCCCTTCAGCGTCTCTCTTGGTCGAAGGTGGCACATACAAGAAGAAAGATGAATCGGACCCCATGTGGTACACTCCTGTAGCAGCGAACCATATACTCAGGGCTGTACATACAGCTCATAAGGAACAGTTGGATAATTTGCCATCTGCAGATGAGAAAGCTTCGCTGTCGGCATTATGCAGCCGGGGAATTGAGACGAAAGATGCAATAGAAAAGGTAGATATCGCAGTTGACGTCTTGAAAGGCATCCTTCAAGGCGATGGGACGAATGGAATCCGAACCCTTGTGGTCATAGATGGGTATAACTACCTGTACCATAGGACTGAGTACCATGAGACTGTTCATCAGTTTCACAGGAGAAGGATTCTACCCGACGAGCTGAAATTGACATCTTCTTTCAGAGTATTGGAACATGAGAGATCATCAGGGGTCGCAGTCGTATCCCCCTGCTACAGTGAGTCTGTGTCTTCCTCTATTCAAATTCCAGGTGGTCTAGATGCCCAATCCATTAGAGTTCCGCGTTATTCTTTGAACGAGGTAGCTTCGGTATGCAACATGCTTATATCACAAAAGGTTATACCCGAGCTGCCTCCCGATCGCTCTCTGAGAAGAATGCTGGCTCTCACAAATGGAAATGGCTCAGAGATTAGAAAAAACTGCGTTTCCCTGTTCCGGGATGACTGTGGAATTCCACTGTCTTTTGGCTACAAAAGTAAATTATCTTGAGAGAACTTTACAATTCATCGTTGACTTTAATAACCAATACAGTTCGAATCTCGAGTATCATGAGCGAACTTTCGACTCCCCCTGACTTGTTAGCCATGAGCACCCCTCCACATTTGCTGCGGCGGTCTCGTGGGGCTTTGAACGATTTTGTGTCCACCCTCTCGCATCATTATGCTCGTGTCAGGGGTATCGGGGGGCCTTTCGTGGAACGGTATGCTAGGGACTGGATTCACATGAGCTAAATGATGAAATACTGTCTCCAATACTTTCTCCAAGTAAGCTTGGTCATTCTTGTTATGCTTATCGCCTCTGGGGTCTACGCATAATGTTTCAGTAGATGTAAAATATCTGCAACAAAGAATATAAAGCAAGTATGAATATAGAGTGCCATTGTAAAGTGTATCCTTGTGTGTAACAGCAACATACTGGTAGTATTCACTCAGGGGAAGTTCTTCTGGAAGAGTTTCGCCCAGTGCCACTGCTGTCTCCAAAGTCCAGCAACGCGCAACATTCTTTATTGTATAACCGCCCCCTCCAAGCAACATCAAAGGTAATCCAAAGCTCTTCACAAACTTGACACACATTGCATGCCCTTTGGAAGACAGATTGAATACCCCTATTCGGTCATGGGCCAAAGAATCTGCACCGCACTGCATTACAATGACCTCTGGTCTGTATGAAGCCATTATTTTTTCTATTATTGGCTTGAATAGAAACTCGAAAGAGGTATCGTTTGCCCCATCACGAAGTGGCACATTTATTGCATAGTTTTTTCCTGCACCATGTCCTACATTTGTAACATCCCCAGTCCCTGGGAAAAAATCATTTCCAAACTTATGAAAGGAGAGAGTGAGCACACGATCCGTGGTTAAAAACGCCTCTTCCACTCCATCGCCATGATGAACATCGATATCTACGTAAAGGACCCTCTGATGGTATTTCAAAAGCTCTAAAATTGCCAAGACAATATCGTTAACGTAGCAAAACCCAGATGCCTCCGATTTTTTGCCATGGTGCAAGCCCCCAGCCCAGTTGATTGTGATATCCTCTTCCCCGTAATTGATCTTTACGGCTGACCCCAGAGACGCACCAGCAGCAATTTGGTTGTACTGCCACAGGCCATCAAACACAGGACAATCGTCTTGCATATTGTATGTCTCTAACTGCTCCGCCATTGCTTCCTTTCCTGCATCATCTTGAGCAACTGTAGACAAGAAATTTATATAGTCCTCTGTATGAAATTCCTCCATGTCCTCTTTGGAAGCTCTGCCAGGTAAGAAACAGTCCATTTTTGAAAATAAGCCATAGTGCATTACAAGAGAATGTGTCACCCGCACTCTATGAGGCTTCATTGGGTGCCCGTGACTATAATAAAATTTTCCCATGTCTGGATCGTACATATATGCTACCCTTTGCTTTCTTTGAGAAATGTTGTCCTCCTCCATAGCGATCTGAACACCTGCCTTGTCCAACGGTCGCTCGCCAATTCCAGTCAGCCTGCACGCACAGGGAGGCGAGGAGATACAATATCAGATGAACAGAGCCCTTCTCCGTGAATATTTTCTTTATTTATTTTTAATTCGGAGGTACCAGTTTCGGGCTCCCTGATTTCCGGAAAAGATCAGGAATCCAGTTCAAATCAACGATCGTTTACAGGATCCCTACTCAGTACTTGCATAAAAGATGACACCTTTGAGCACATGCTAGCAATGTTATGAGAATTACTAATATCTTGAAATGACATTATGGATTGTTACATACTCGGTCAGATTGGGCTCATGAGCTATTGATCAATAGAGGTAGATCTACCCTAGAGTATACTCTACGTACCCTACCCTAGACCTAAATGGCCATGATCACGATCACGATGAACACTGGTGTACTGCAGTCACCAGCTGGTGACTATGGATCTCATGAGATCTCATCTCAATTCCAGTTCATCAAGGTCTTCTTTCAGAAAGTTCAAGTATCTTTCAAACGGAAGATTTATCTGTTACATGCAAAAGCATGTTTGATCACGAATCTTACCCCACATTGTCGAACAGGGCAATGGTGGGCAGTTCTATCGACCTCGTATATGATGGCCCTGCAAGGAAGGCCGTCATGACGGCCTGTCTACACTACGTATACGTAGTGTGATCACACTATAGCTGCATGGACAATGCAATATAGAGCGTAGGTTGTCGACTGCTGATTAATAAAAATTGCTTTGATAATTCAATGAATTGCACTCAATAATGACAATGTATGGTATTGCGGGTCCAGCATATCGATATCAAAGGTCGAGAGTGGCCGTGGTTGGATTGTCGCGAGGTTATGGAGGCCACGGGAGATTCTTCCAAAATACCTCTCCTAGATTGCGTGTAGGTGCTTCGATCGACGATAAAAATGATCGATGGGATGAGGAAAGGCTTGGAACTCTGGAAATGTGTCTGGGAAGGGCGGCTTGCTCTTCTCTGCTGGCTCTCGTCCTGGTGCGTGCGGTGTCGTATCTTTCTATTTGTTCAGAATATCTTTGTTAATGTGGTTGGTAGCAATACTATCTTCTATTAGTTTCCAAATTATGGGGATACTGGTCGAAAGATGGGTCAGAGATCCCAACATTATCTGCTTTGTTGCCAGCGCACGCATTTGGGTCACTGAAAGCCAGTTGACGTGAAACTCGACTAATGACTATGCAGGGTTTAATTAGCCCTGAAATTGGGGTTGCAGAAGCAAGAATGGGAAGTTTGACTTCAGAGGGACAGACCACGGCTGCTGAATTTCAAACCATTTTGGCGGCAAGGGGGACTGCACTGCCAAGTTTGACGTCTTCACCGAATCAAAAGAAGAAGGATGTCGTGAACCCGTCGTCGAGTAAAGAATTGATTCAGGAGCTGAGAAGGGAAAATAAAGAAATTGAAAGACTGAGGGCAGAGCTGGAAAATGCTTCGAAAAAGGATAAAACGAGCATGAGCATTGTCCCTGCAGAAACTGGCAGTGGTGATTCTAAAGTTGGCATTGAGGAGTCTTCTGGTGGCATTGTCCCTGCGCTGAATGTGCTAGGTATACTAGTTGCTTCTGTTCTTGGTGGGTATGTCACGCTGCAAAAGAAGGACGCTGAGCAGAAAGAGTCAGAGTTCGAAGGAAGGCTTGCGTCTGAAAAAACAGTAGTCTCTGCCCTCAGAGATGAGCTTGCTGTGATCCAAAACATGGTCGCCGAAGGACAAGCTTTAGCAGAGAAATTTAAAAAAGAGGCGTCTATTGCTGCGGCTGAAGCCTCTCGGAAATTGAGCCTTGAGCAGGCTGCAAGAGAGGCTGTTGAGCAAGAACGAAGGCTGACCGAACAATCACTGATTGCCGAGCAGAGGCTGGCTGGTGCGATGCGCAGAGAAGCTGAAAGTACCAGGGAACTTTTGGAGGCAGAAAAAGCTGCAAAGTTTGCAGCAGATGCAGAAGCAAGGGAGTTAAATGCACAGCTGGAACAGATCAGGTCAGCGCTTGAGATGGAAAAGGAGCAGGCAAGACAATGGATGGAAGAGACAGAACGAGCAAACAAACGCCTCTCTGATGCTCAAAACACAAACGATGACCTTTTAAATGCCAATAAGGGTCTTAATGAAGATGTTGAAGAGCGACAAGCTCGCATTGAGGAATTGACAACAGCTGCCCAGGCTTTGGAAGTTCAGTTGTCCAGTGCAAGTGAGGCAAACGAGCAGCAAACTCGACTCATTGAGCGCCTTGGTAAGGAAAGTCTAAATATGAAAGAGGCGATGAATTTGATGAAAGCACAGGCTGCAGAAAGGGCCCTCATCGCGCAAAAGAATGCAGAAGAGGCAGAAAAGCAGAGGGTTGACGCTGAGTTGGAGGCGGCAAATCTCCAAGCAAGTTTGAGTAAAGAGCACGAAAAAATGGAAATTCTTGAGAAGCAAATACAAGAGGCAAAAGATGAAATCTCAAGATCACAAAATGAGTCAAGGATGCTGCAAGAGCAGCTGGCAGATACTCAAGAAAAGGTAGCAATGCTGGAGGAAGACCTGGCTAGCCTGGCCGCTAAAGCCGCCGCTGCAGAAGAAGCTTTAGAAGAGGAGAAGAAAATCACTAGCCAAGCAAGGGCTGAGAATGTGACTCTTCGTTCTGATTTGGCATCTCTTCAGTCAGAGATCTCCCAATTGAGCTCCAACATGGCTCGAGAAAAAGCACAAAGTGCGTTTTTTTTATTTTGATGACTAGACGTAATTTAGTAGAGTTCCAATATTCTAATTTCTTTTGACCAATTGCAGAGGAACAGCTTTTGGAAGCCATTGAGACTTTGAAGACGGAGTATGGTACCATGTCAGAGAGAGTTGAAGCAGAACAGAACACTGTTGTATCCTTGCGCAAGGAGTCTGCTGAGCTAAAGAAAGTGATTGGAGATCTTCAAACAAAGAATAGGACTCTTGGGACAAACATTATTCAGCTGGAGGATCAATACAAGCAAAAACTTGCAACAGTTCAGCAGCAGCTTGAAGCAGCTGAAAATGCCGCAACCAGAGAAGGAACCGAAAAAGAAGACGCCATTGCTGCAATCGATAAGCTGGAAAACGTTATTCAAATGCTTCAAGAGGATATGCAGGAGTCTCAGGAAATGGCTCTCAGTGCAAGGTCTGCCTTGGAGTCCGAGAGGGCAGCTCGCTTGCAGGCAGAATCATCTGCACAAGCATTTCGGGACGAACTCGAGCAAATAGCTGCAGCAGAAGAGAACGCAAGGGGTGAAGTACAATCTCAACTTTCAGAGTTACGCTCTGAGTACGAAGCGGCCATGGAAAAGCTGACTGAACTCCAAAATGCCAAGCCAAAGAGAACCAGACGGACAACCAAGAAGACAGTGGAAGGGGCTGAAGAAAACCCAGCACCAAAGAAAAGAGGAAGACCTCGAAAAATTAAATCGGAGAAAGAGGAAGAAAACATAAAAGATGATAGTCGTACTGAATCGGCAGCTGAAGAAAATACCATCCAAAGCAATGATGAAACAAACCAAGTTGCAAAACCTGAAATTGTCCAGGAGCAGCAAGTGACAGGAAAGTCTGAGCCATAAATTCGTAATTACAACGATTTGTATGTCTGAAGATAGATGTTTTGATATCAAGATATCTATATTGATGGAAATCAAGAGCAAGTACATTGACAATAAATAAGATGGCTACTAGCAGCCATTGTCCTCACACTTAGTGCAGATAGGGAGTCCGGCTAATTTGCCCCCTTTCAACTCACAAATATAACTTCTCAAATATTTCCGCAGCGATGCATTCAGCAGAGCATGCACTGCTGAGTCAATTGGATGCACGATAAATGGTATCGTCAAAAGGCCAACGAAAGTGGGCAAGGACTTCTCTATCAGCAAGAATGCAGCATCTGGGGCAATGCCAAGGTTCCAACAACCTGTTTCCACTGTATGTCTAATTTCTTCCCTAGAAAACATCTTCTGCACTACATTTCTAACAATTCCTACCACGGTATGAATCGTGTAGCCTGGAATGGCCACAGATGCGAGCAGCTGCCAAATTAGGGTATCAATCCCCCTCTCCACCCCAATTGTGGCAATCAACTGATCTCTGTCCACCGTTTCAGGCAGATTTTCATTGGAGATCTTGCGCTGCGCATCCTCTAGAGTCTTTTTATACTTGTCCCAAGTATCAAACAATACATAGCTCACAGCAACCGTATAGGAAAGAGTCACTCCCCCGGGGAATAGCCAAGAAGCAAACGCTTCTCCTACCTCATTCGAGTAACCCAAGTAGCGAAGAGGACCGTCTCTAAGAGGATCATATTCCGACTTTTCTTCTCCATCAAAAGAAATGGGCTCAGAAAAATCTAATGAACCAATCAACGCAGCTGAAGAGCGTTGCACAAACGGTTCCCAACCACTGGAATCCTTCAAAGTCCCTATCGTCTCGAAGATATCCAAGTCCGATTCAGAATCGCTTTCTTTACTACCACCCTCTTCTGACTTTGATGCTCTGACAGTGAAATGAAATGTGATTGGTCTTTGATTCGAACTAAACACGAGTCTGTTGCACGAGAGCCTTGGGGCGGTCACCGTTTGAATCATTTCAGATTAAAGAGATATCAGATACAAAGTTTTGAAAACTAGTAATGTAAAGAATTAAATCAGAGAATTATTGCTATTAAATACGAATTAATCGATGTGGCTGGACTGCTGCTTGACTAGCTGATCTATTCTATTGAATTGCCAGAGCCAGTTAACATTGTAGAGGAACTGACGATGGTCAAAACGGTTGTCCTCGGGAGAATAATTTTCTGCATGATACGAGGGTGTCAACACTGTCACTTTATGCCTGTTGATACTATAGTGCCTGAAAAAGTGCTTAACCTTGGCAGCAATCGCTGCTGGAGTAAAGAGGTTCCTCCAGAGTCCTAGGAGGGACTTGTACATGCTAACAGGGCCACACATTTCAATCTTCCTTAGACGTCCAAAAACAGACAACTCTTCATACGTCATACCCATATCGTCTTCGTCCGTTTGTTTTATCTCACCCGAGTCACTCAGAGGTTCCAATTCAGCTGTAGGAGGAGCGTTTACGATTTCAATGAGAGTAGAATATCCCAGTTCAGCAGCTGCCCATGTGAGAAACCTCCTCAAGTCACCTTTGCTCACGCCGCCTGAAATGCATAAAATAAGAAAAATTTGGGCCTTCGAGAAACTGTAAGACTCGTTGTCATTTATTTAAGATCTTCGTACTCAGGACTTACCGATAGGATTTAGATCTGCAGATGAGCAATCATACTTTGTGAGATAGCCACGTAAAGCTTCATCCACGTTCCCAGATCCTAAGACAAGCAGGAAACCATTATGCGATGATCTCACCCAAGGCATCAATTGAGCAAAAAGAAAAGCAATGACCATTCGCAGCCTGGCCTGGATGTTCTGCAGGGCGGCATTCTCTACAACTGAACCCCCGTGCACCTTGAATTTGGGGCTCTTGCCGGTAATAGCAGAAAATAAACTGGTTAATGCAGATATAACACTGTCAATACCGATATTTAGATGGTAGGCTCCAATTTCTTTGGCTAATGATTCAGCCCTTGTGCGAGTATCGTGACTAGAGTTTACAGTCCCCATGTAAATCGTTGTCAAGATTCTATTGGCAAGGTCTCTGTGGTCTTGTATCTCACTGATATTGTCAATGCCACAAATCCTCTTTAGATCCTTGGCCACTATATCGTCATTTTCCATTTCTTCCATCAGCATTTGACTCATGCATCCTACGATAGCAGCAACAGAAGCGCTGTCAGCTCCCCCTGACAAAGGCAGAAGGAATCCAGATGCTCCAGATCTGCGCAGATAGTCCCAAAGCCAGCATGCCGGGCCTCTTCCAATTTCTTCCTCTGGCGTCAGATAGCATGCTTCGATCGGTATCGTGTAATCTCCAATATTATTGTCACAGAGTGAAAAATCGACTTGAATTATCGGGAAGGGGCGAACGCAGCTTGCTTGATCCCTCAAGCTACTCAGGGATCCTCTGTACGTATCAATTTGTTCCAAGTCCACATTTGCAGAAATGACTTCAACCTCTTTGACGGAGAATTGTGAGCTTTGTTTTACTAACTTACCATTGACAATCACACACGCACAGCCATCGTAGTATAAACGTCCACCATCACACCCTTGTTGGTTGGCATACAGATATGCCCCTCCACCTTTGGATGTTGCACTACACATAAGGTCTAACCTCTGATTCAGCTTCCGTAACTGATGATGTGACCCCGAACCATTTGCTATTATCTCCACTCCCGATAGAGCCAGTTCTATATGTGGTGCCGAGGGTGTAAACAACTCCTCGCATGTTTCAGAAGCAAGAGTAGCATCAGAAAACTGAAGGATGCCATCTCCAAATGGGCAAACTTTTTGACCAGTAGCCTGTTCGATCACTTTTGGTAGCTGGTGCTCTTCTACGATTTTTCTATGCTTCCATGTCGAAAAGTACCTCGGTTCTCTATAGTTACCATCGTTTGCCAGGTCTAACTTGGGCCTCACAAGAAGTATCTTCCCATCCAGCAAATACACCCTGCAGTTGTATCGAACCCCCCGGTGGCATACAGGCATTCCAATGTCGCAGACTATTCCATCGCTATATCCGCCTGCAATGAGATCCAGAAGACACTCCCATGAGTGCACTTCCGTATCGTGCTCGTTAAAATGGTCCTCACACCCGTATCCCGGCACTTCCAGTTCAGGACCCAGCTGCAGTTGCAGAGAAATAAGACTTAGCGGCATGGGTGCGAACACTATCTACACACTTGGATTCATATCATAATATAAAATCGAAACAGATAAATGATCAAATATTTGACCATAAGAACAGGACAAGCAGTCAGAACCAAATACACAACCGAATGTAAATATCAACCAATACCACGCACTCGGTATTTCGCGCCTTGATCTCTTGCTATTTCTATTGACTTTTTTATCCTGTCTAAATTTCCGTCGAAATCCATCGCCCATTGGCATAGATTGCATGTTGCCAACCTCGCCACCCTGGAAGGTGAACACACCATATTTGTTCTGCCGTGAAAAGAATTTCTTTACTTAAGCAGCCGATTCGCATTAACCATAACAACATATACATAAATTTCATCGATATCTTGGTACCATTGATTTTGAAGAAGATATTTTTGTGCGTTACCTTATGTCAAATCAGACCAGGAATGAACATTTGCAAGCTAAAGCACTTGCTACGTGGTTCAGCAAGAATTCAAAAGAAAAATCCCGGGCAGAAGACATTGATTAAATTCATTTAGTAAAAGATAGTGATTGGTCATTGATGTCCTAGCGATTTCGTCATGAGATAGGTAAAGGGCTTGCTCTCAACGTGAATCCAAGAATGGTTGCAAAGAAAATTGATTTTCACAAAGTACACGAGGTGGAATTTATAGAGGATAGCGGCTTCTTCTTTCATAGATTGAGAGAATTGAAAATATCAAAGCGTTCAGATGGGAAGGCAACAAAGTTTTGGTTTGCCCTGTCTCCAGTCCACGGTGTCATGTTTTTGAGTTCTAACGAATGTGCGTGCACCTATTTTGCCTCATATTATTTGGATACTAGTGCCCTAGCCGTAAACTATAATTAAATTACATAATGAGGTCATTTGTCGCCTCTCATGCTCGATAGACTGGTTGCTGCAGGCTTGTACAGCTTGGAAACGTCAAGAGCTCACTGTCTGTCAACAAAGATTGAAGACAGCGACGCCAGGTGAGCTGCCTGGTCATATTTGATCAGAATATTCTTCGCCATATTCTTGTTTGATTTCTGTTAACTCAATCGCCCATTTGATGCAGTTCGGAATTGGAAAGCGTCTTCGATGTTGGCTCAATTCAACCAGTGGCAGAGCATTCGAGTAGTATTGAATTCATGGCACTGAGGGATGATGGCACGCTTCTATTGGTATGCTGTCAAAATGAAATACATGTCTATCAGGCTAATGATCTGCTCCAACAGGCGGCGGATCCATTGCTTACATACAAAGTTGAAGGTGTGAAACTTGGAGCTTGGGAGCCCAATAAAGATTTAAAGTCTGCACCAGGACGGCTTGCTATACTAACTGAAAGCGGAAGTGTCAAAGTTTTAGACATCAGTCAGCCTCCGGAGAAGTGTACCAAGGAAATTGTGGCAGAGAATGCGGGGGCATTTTGCTGGCACCCCTCTGGAGGGAAAATTGCTGTAGGTCAAGGTGGAAAGATTTCTATAATTGATTCGATTGATGGATCAGTTGACTGTGAGATACTGCTGAGAACAGAAGGTGGAGACGATTCAGATCGACTGTGGACTGATGGCATCATTTGGCTTCTTTCGTCATTGCTGTATGCCACTTGTACTATCTTTAGAGGTAAGTAGGCACAAATTATGTTTGATACCTATTTAATACAAGCACGAATGATGTCGTAAGATCATATGTAATTTGATTCAGATGGTTTCAATGACTCTGTCCCTCTTTTTGTATCTTGCGATGGGAGCATGGAGTGTAGCAAGGGGTACAAAATTGCTGAATTGTATCCCTCGGAGGTGGCTGTGCGTGGGACATCCAGGCAATGCCTCGTAGGAGCTTCGGTTCAGGAATGGGATGTTATCGTATCTTCACATCGAGGATATTTAGATGATCATATAAAAGTATTCTCGTTTGCAAATGGAAATGCAGAATTTGCTAGCATTACAGAGGATGCCTTGTCAATCCGAATTCCTAATGGCCCTGATGACACAGAAAACCACGTTCTTACCTTGGGAATCGATAAATCCTCAGATAGCACTTCTTGTCCGCACCCGATAGATAAGAATGCTGATGACTTGCAGAATCTTCCAAGGGTTTGGATTTTGACATCAGATGGAATCCTTCGTGAGTATATTTTTGGATCGCTTACCCATGAGTCTTGTGCAATGTCAAAAAAAATGCTTCACAGGTATGAAGGCCAAATTTGGAGTTCTAGATCGGAGGTCATTGATTCCTCAAGGGAGGGAGATTTGCTGACTGCCATCAATGTGGAGCTATCAGGAAGTGATGACGATTTTGATGATTTGACTGAGCCAGAAGATGTTCCCGGTACATACAAATTGCCTGAAGCACAAATTCCGCGACCTGATGCGGTTACTCTTTCCACTCTATCTCGTTCAACAGCAGAAAACGGCATTGAATTTGGAAGCAAATTGGAAGCCCAAGAGGTAAAGGAAAATGCCAAAGCAAAGGATTCCGTTGAGTCGAGGGATGATCAGTTGGATAATGGTGATTTAGAGAGTCTACCTTTCCCTGAGTCGCGTATATCTCATTTGAAAGGGGATTTCCCTGGCATTGAAAGAGATTTCATGTCAACCTTGTTTGAATCTAGAAAAATGGAATTTATTTGCTATACAAAGTTGAGTGCCATTCTACAAGACACGGATCTGCCTGCCCTGAGAGAAGAAACATTGAAATTGCTTTCTTTTTGTTTAGATACTAGAGGATATTTGAGGTTGGTCAGAGAAGGGTTAAACGTCTTGATATCAAACGCAACGCGTGCATATGCACGTATAGAGGCAATGCCTCATTTCTACCCAAGAGGAGAAAGAAAATTAGAACATAAGGGCCACGGAGATAAACTCGACACAAAACTGTATAGGCTCAAAGAAAGAATCAAGTCGAGAATCAAGGCATGCAGATTTGCAGCAGAAGATTTACAGGAGACTATCTCATGCCTGGTAGAACAGAGCCCAAAACAATGCCAATCAGATGGTTTTGGTGGGTACAGCCAGTATATCACTCTTAAAGACTCGATCGTCAGCCAAGATCATATCCTCAAATTGCAAATAGATAGGGTGGAAAGGCTCTATAAGAAGGCTGATGACTTGTCCATTATGAGCAATTTAAGGATGCCCCCCATCCCTAGCCCTAGTTCAGGTATTCACAAGTCTTGCATGTGTGCATTCAAAAACCTAGAGAGTTTGCCTAATGAAATTTATTCTACTTCTGCAGGAGTTACATCGAATTCGTCACTGCATATAAGTCCAATCTATAATAGGCTGAAATGGGTTTCCTTGAATTCATTCGATCTTTCTTCACCTGGATCTAAGAAACAAGCTGGCATGAAACAGCATCAGCAGCTGAAGCCTAATATTGATTTAATGGATACACAAATCCTAGAACGATGCATCGGAAGAACAGGAGAAGTAAGAAAAACGATTGTTTCTCCTACAAAGCAGCTCTCATTGGCAAGAAGCAGCGACTTGCCCCCCATGAAAGAGATTGGAGTACCAAAACTGCCTGAACCGTTCAAACTTCCTACATTTTCAAGTGCACAGATAAAAAAAAGTAATGCCAAAGCATTAGATGATTCAAATGCAGTAAAAAGCATTCCTCTTCGAATTCGGCCGACCAAGGATGTTGCACAGCTACCTCTGCCTTCATTTGCTCAGCAGGCAGAGGCAAAGTCTTTAGTTGGGAAGGCAGGCTTGGCAGACAGCACGAAACCAAAACCAGTGAGCAAAATTGCGCAGCCACCTCTGCCTTCATTTGCTCAGCAGGCAGAGGCAAAGTCTTTAGTTGGGAAGGCAGGCTTGGCAGACAGCACGAAACCAAAACCAGTGAGCAAAATTGCGCAGCCACCTCTGCCTTCATTTGCTCAGCAGGCAGAGGCAAAGTCTTTAGTTGGGAAGGCAGGCTTGGCAGACAGCACGAAACCAAAACCAGTGAGCAAAATTGCGCAGCCACCTCTGCCTTCATTTGCTCAGCAGGCAGAGGCAACATCTTTAGTGGAATCATTTAAGAGTTCCAACAAGGAAGTGAAAGATGTTTCCTCTGGTAATCAATATATTCAGATACAAAAAACTTTTCCAGGGCAGCAGGTAGATTCTTCAATGGGAGAAGGAAGTGGAAAGGTCATTCAGGAACAAAATCTAGGGGCATCTGCAGGAAGGACAGAAGAATCTAGGATTGGGAAGTCTCCTGAATTTATCAAAGCGTCTAAGCCTATTAATTCAGGTGCCAGATCAGATACATTTCCGTCGTATACCGCAGAGACAAAGAATATTTTTTCTCAAACAGCGCCGAATCTTGAAGCAGACGCATCCAATGCAACGAGTTTTCAAGGAGCACAAGACAGGGACCCAAAATCATTGGTAGTCCCACAGGCAGATGCAAAAGGTACGACAGCAGGGTCCTCTCTTTTGCTTGGAGATGCTTCCACAGGGGTTCATAATTATACATCAAGTGGACAATGGCCGTCATCTAGTAGCGACACATTCAACGGTTCTCTCAAACCTGTCAGCACAGCACAAACTTTCGGCCAGCCTTTGCAAGCAGGAATCGAGAAATCGACAGCATTTGGACAGTCTACGGGAGGATTCGGGCAGCCATCTTCGTTGGGACAGACAGCAACAAGCCCTTTTGGACAGCCGTCTGGGTTTGGACAGCCCTCGCAAGTGGGATACGGAAGTACTAGTACATTTGGACAGTCTACGGGAGGATTCGGGCAGCCATCTTCGTTGGGACAGGCAGCAACAAGCCCTTTTGGACAGCCGTCTGGGTTTGGACAGCCCTCGCAAGTGGGATTCGGAAGTACTAGTTCATTTGCACAGCCTACAGGAGGATTTGGACAGGAACCAAACCAAGCTACTTCCGCATTTGGAGCAATGTCAAGCCAAAAAAATGTGTTTGCTCAATATGCACAACAGAATCAAGGTGCGTTTGGAAGCTCCCCTGGATCTTTCCAACGTCCAAAAGACAGTAATTCGTCTATGTGGCAAGCTCGTAAGTGATCCGTATTCATCTTGCATGACGATGCACATCTTACATTTCATGAAGTACAATGCATGATGTTTTTATCTTTTGTCAAGTTTAAATTTATCTGCCCAAACCATCACCATAATGTTCAAGTAAGTGAATCACTCGGGCATGTACCTGAAAGTTCCAACACAGACAAGTGGTCTGATTCACCTGCTTCTGAGGAAGTCTTTCCTTTAATACAAGGGTACTCTCTTATAGCTGCCATGAAAACTGACACTAGGGCTGTCATCAGCACCAGAGTGGGGTTCATCATCTGTCCGATCAAAGAAGTACGTGATATCCTGCATGCAAATACAGAACAAGGTATACATGAAAACCATAGTATCGATGAAAAAAGTAGACTTGATAACGATGTCGACGTTTTCATACCGGTCCTGCAATCAAGTGTTGAACATTACTTGCTCATCATCAGATTTTTTTCATGTTATTAAGATTTTAAAAAGAAAATGTCGATGCAATGCAAACCTACCGTCGTAGCTACCATCAAAAATTGAATCCTTCAAAGTGAAATATGGGGCATAGTTGAAGATCAATTCTTCGAGCTCCTCTTCAGGAGATTCAAATGAGTGAGGCGAGTGCCGAGCTGTCTCTATAAAGACATTTGCCAAATGTTGTGCCACCAGAATAGCCTGTAAGGAATGAGGAATCTCTTTCATTCCAAACTCAAAAGGAGGTTTTTCGGGATGCCACTGTGTCGCGAAAAATGGATATCGCTTGTGCTCTGCGGAAGAAACATACGTGACTCCGTTTCTGTCCTTGGCTGTGGACAGCATATTAAAATTCTCTTCCAGCACAGGCCATTTCTTGTAGTGATCGGGGGGCAATCCAAACATGTGATTCTCCAATATAATATTCTTGCGATCATCTTCAATTGCGTCAATCAGTTCGCGGTCCATACCACCGAACATCAACGAGTCTCCAGCCTCCTCGGTGAATTGAAGTGTTGATGGATGTGCAACTGAATCAGTATCCACAAGGAGTTTTGTGAAGCTCACGTTCGACTCTAGGATATGAAGCAGTTGAAAACCCAGGCAGGTACCATATATTGGAAAAGGCCGGCCATTATCGTTTGCTTCTCGTGCCCAATCCCACAATTTTCTGGCTGCTGTAACGTATGGAGAATCCTTGTACAAGTCAGTTAGCCCACCTGCATACAATCTCAAATCGCCGTCAGATTCAAAAACCAAGCCATTCGTTGAAACGTTCTTTCCACTAATGGTAATATTTGATTTAAAGAAAGGCATCAGAACGCATGCAGCGAATGACATCCTCCCATATCGACCCCGAGCATACTAATAATACTTGTCACGGCTGTGTACCTGGAAAAACTAGCCCATTAACACTCTTGAACAGTCGGTGCAATTCCTGCTCCGAGGAATAGTATCTGATAGGAACTGCCCTAGCCCCTGCAGACTCAATCCATTTCACAAACCCTGCTGCAATGTACGATTTCCCTGGGCAATCGTGACAACGCTGGGCAAGAATACCAATTGTCGGCCTAGGGTTTCCCTTGTTCTTGGCCACATTCGTCTGTAACTCATCAAAGCCTCTAATGAAGCCATTTTTTTGATATTTTATCCCATGAACTCTTGTGAAAGCACTGATTAAAACGAGTAGAACCAGTGCCAACCGGTGTGATACACCTCCGAAACCAAAATGCATCGAGTCACTGGTGTCCACGACTACTCTCAAGTATACTGCGTTGTATGACCTCAAACTGGGTGACTACTCAATAATTTTTGATATTGTAACAATATTGGCCAGGAAATCTTTCTTATTCATCTCTGCCTGCGAAATCACAAGACTGGCCTACCATGTTAACATTGACTTGGTGTTTATGAGCCTCCAGCGCTGGACTCTGCTGTATACAGCAGGGTTGGTGAATACTGCTGAGGGCTGAGGTGCCGAGGGAAAAGTCATCATGGCTCGGACAACTGTATTACCGAGGGTAAATATGGATTCTGCAGCAATGCATCTTGGAAGAAAGACGTTGCCCCATGTTGTATCATCTACGTATACGTAGATGGATAGGGAGCCAGCTGCTGGGTGTACACCCACACATGTGTAGGGAGATCTTGACCAGGCACTCTTTGTAGGTGCTTCTTGAGGATTGTTAACGAGACACTCTTGTCAAATTCTTCGTATACTGAATATTTAAAAATCATTATTTTCGGAGAACATAAGAACTAGATTCAATTCATTAATTTGCGATTGAAGATTTTGTACTGTCTGCTCACTGGAGAGATGTCTTCTTCTCGTGACTTGGGAACGTGCTGACCTTTGTAAAGGGGAAAGGAGGTGTACCATTCGGTTAGAAGATAATCAATATGGTATTACATGGCTTTCAGGTCAGTTATTCGATAGCACAGCATTTGTCAGCCGGGCCTCGACAGCATGAAAGCTGTGGCCCAGAAGCACGCAGAGGTCTTTCTCTCACACACAGAAGAAACCATGGCAAGAGGCAGCGGACGCCTCTGCATGCCCATTTTAGGTTCCCTTTAAGGGAATCTGTAAATTTAAATAGTGTAAGGACCGGGATGGGAGGCACACGTCATGCAGTAAGCGAAAGTCGAAAGGAGCAGATATCGGATGCCATCCTTGGGCAGGGAAAGGACAATGATGATTCTTGGTTTTTTACGGAAACAGGTCAAAAGTCGCTGGTACGTTCATTATTTTGAATTTTGGGGCATTTCTTTTGTTCGAATAAAGGACTTTGTTTCATTAGGTGTGAAAAAGGACATACAATAGAATGAAACTGCTGGTTGGTTTTGCAAGCAATGCAAATAAAAGTATCAGGGATCGAGAATCTGACTTTTTTTTTCCTCCGCAGGTAGATGCCATGGAACTTTCGACTTTATCCCCTGAAATACCTGCTCTTCTGGGAGAGATGGGTCATCTGTATGATCCAGACAAGCTTGCAGAAGTTCTCTCACAGAGGCCAACATTTCTGACAGCACGTGCCATTACCATCGCAAGTGCCCTGGGAGGCATCATAACGGGTATTCTAGCGGATATTGCTTCTGGATCATTTGAATCGAATGCTAAGAGACGCGCCGAGCAATTACGTAGTACGCTTGCAAGATTGGGACCGTCTTTTGTGAAAGTTGGCCAGGCCCTCTCATCCAGACCAGATTTACTTCCGAAGCCGTACTTGGATGGGTTAGCGACTCTTCAGGACCGCCTAGACTCATTTCCAACTCCTGTAGCCATGACTGTGATTGAAGAAGAACTAGGCAGGCCGGTGGACGAAATTTACAGTTACATTTCAAAAGAACCTGTGGCAGCTGCCTCATTGGGACAGGTCTATAAGGGCGTTTTGCGATCTACTGGCGAGCAAGTGGCAATCAAAGTACAAAGACCGGCTATTGGGGAAGGCATTGCAGTAGATATGGTTTTGTTGCGTCGTTTAATGATGCTTATTGATACCAGACTGGATATAATTTCACAGCCTCTGGTTCCCTTGGTTGATGAATTTGCGGCCAGGCTCTTTGGAGAGCTGGATTACGTTCAAGAGGGTAAAAATTGCGAGAAATTTGCCAGACTATATTCCCATGTGCCAAGGGTAAGCACGCCAGAAATCAAGTGGGAGGCAACATCACGCAGAGTACTGACAATGGAATGGATAGAAGGAGTAAAGTTGACAAACAAGGAAGCTATGGCCAGTGCTGGCCTGGATGTAGTTGACTTTGTGACAGTTGGAGTCGAATGTACGCTGCGACAGCTTTTAGAGGCCGGTTTCTTTCATGCTGACCCCCATCCAGGGAACTTGCTAGCAACGACGGGGGGTGATTTGGTATATTTGGATTTTGGTATGATGAGCGAAGCCCCAAGGTCCGCCCGCCATGCTATCATAGCACACGTGGTACATTTGGTAAACAGAGATTATCTGGCAATGTGCTACGATTACTATACCCTGGATTTTATGGATTCTACCGTGGACACAACTCCGATTGCGCCTGCTCTTGCTGAGTTTTTTGATGAAGTACTGAGTGATTCCACTGTATCTCGGCTGAACTTTAGAACATTAGTAGACGGTCTGGGAGGAGTTTTGTTTCAGTATCCATTCAAGGTCCCAGCATACTATGCCCTTATATTGAGATCTTTGACAGTCCTAGAAGGGCTGGCCCTGAGTGCTGATCCTCAATATAATTTGTTGGGGGCTGCATACCCGTACGTTGCCAAAAGACTTCTAACTGACCCTGCACCAGAGCTCCGTACGTCTCTAGAAGATTTAATTTTGGAAGACGGTCGTCTGCGATGGCAGAGACTGGAAAATTTGGTCAGGGAAGGATCTAAGAGCCAAGATTTTGATCCCTCGCAAATTTGGACACTTGTAGAATGGATCTGTTCAGAAAGCGGTAAGCCAGTGCGAAAGCCATTGGCAAGAGAAGTCGTGCGCCTGATAGACTCTTTCATTGTGGAAAGAGCTCGTGAAGTCGCGTCTCGTCAGTTTGGAAGGGACCAGGCTCTCGAATTTATTCCAGAAACATCTGAAGAGGTTGAAGCAAGAAAAAGGGGTCTTTTAGTATTACCGCTCCTCTCAAACCTGATGGAGAGAGCCACAGGAACGCCCCTTGATACTTCATTTGCAAGATTTGATGGTTTTAATCCCACGGACATAGCATCTGCTTTCAGGATGCTGAGAAAAGTACTTAGTTCTGTAGAACCTAGATTTCAAAGTATTTTCCAGCGGTCTGGTGCTCAGGAACTTTTGGTTGATGTACAGCTCGGTCTAGTGCAACGCGCAATAGCTCGTGGTATCAAGTTGGCTGCAGCGATAACAAATCCATCTTTGACAGGCCAAAATGGGCTGCAGGAATAGGAAGTTGCCTGGGCTATTTGAATTGAATTGATTTGGATGCACTAGTACATGTGGTACTTTAACTATGATTAATAATCATGTTCACACAACAATATGAAATGCTTGTTGTTAAATTTTAATCCAGATTAGAAACTAAATTAGTAATTTGGTGGTGGAGGATATCCGGCTGGAGGTGGGGCCTGCATTCCTTGCAGCCCTCCTCCCTGTGCCTTATTCACTGGGATACCCATTGTCTGCTGAATTGGTGCCATGAAAGGATGAATCGGTTGCACTAGGGATGGATTTGCGTCCCTTGCATCCATTTGCACTTTGTGTTGAGTCTGCATACAAGCACACATGGAGCACCACATACAATCTGCTATGAAATCGAGGATGCAGGCTGCTTCCTGAGCCCCATCAACGCAAATTGCAATACAAGAGAATATGCATGAGAGATACTGCATAAATATAGTGGTTGCAATAATGCAATTATCGCATTTCGTGTTGCTCAAATGCATCTCATCCTGTAACAGCCACCGAGTTGAAGCAACACTCTGGGGGAAGCAACAAAAGACCTCCATACAAAGACAGAACGAAGGACAAGAGGACTCTCCACACCTTCCAGAGCATGGAAGATAACCAGCGCAACAAATATACCTGCTCATATCCCCATACAATGCACGCCTTCTTAACTGGTAGCTGGCACACCAAGAGCAAAAGATGGAGTAGCAACAGAAACCGGGGCTAGCTCCCATCGTGCCCATGAGATCAGTTTCCCAAAGTCTGCATAAAGAATCAAAAATAGATATGTAGCTCCAACCAGTGATGGAGCAAAGCGTCCGCTAAGCAAATATCGTTTTCGCTCTGCTCATTGTCACGCAAACCATTTCTAAATCTTTCCGACCAGCGTACCGTTGATAAGCTTTGCCCCTAACCTCATAGGCATCCATCCTCATTTTACTCGCTTGATTCGTCATTTTGTCTCAGTTTGGACTCGCACACAAAATCCTGAGGACACGCACAGCACTACAGTTGACGCGACGTGATGGAAAGGTCAATCTCGAGCGGCCTGCTCAAATCTTGTGAGCATTCACTCTTCGAGAAAGTATTCAAATATTCAATTTTTTATATCAATAATGATTACAGGAACTTTGGTGAAGTGTACATGAGCATCCGATGCTTCCGACACGTGCCGTCTCGTCGAACTGATAATTGGTTGCGGTTCACAAACGATTCATGAATGATTCATTGATCAATGGCAACGATTGCCATGGCGTTATCGCCAGTATTGGCCATGAATGGAAGCAGATAGTGGATCAACATGCTTTGGTTTTGCTGGCTCAAATGTCACAAAAATGAATGAATGTTAACATTCATGGCCATGGGTTTTTGCGCAAAGATCTTTGCGCAAAAAGCATGCTGACTAGAGCCTTTGATCAGGAAATCATGCCGCCTCGGTAAGTACAATTGTGCAATATGCGAAGAATACTGCACTTCATGGCCTGCGCACCATTGCTTGATTACCTTTCAAAAGGAATATTCCTATGTCACCAAGGACGAAAGTGATGAACGAAAAGGCACGTGTAACGTTCCTATTACTATTGGGATATCTCCCAAATATCTCCGCCTGCCGATCATTACAAGACAGTATACTCTGTTAAATATTCTTCATAACTGCAGCATATATAGCGTGCCTGAATGCCACCCGACAAGGCCTGATGCGCTTTGGTGCTTAATGCCGGACACGTGGACCAAATCGGATGCCAGATTCAGCCTCATTGTGGCCAACGTTGGGCTTCGGGTATTTGACCCCGTGGTATCCAGGCCGTGGCAGGCTATCCATTGCCCCACATTGGATCGACCCTCGAGCATGATGGTCGACGTTACCATTTTTCCATGAAGAGGTCATCCAAGCAAGAGTTGCAGCGTTAATACATTACAACATAATATTGTGGAATATATTTTTCATGGAAAAAGACATAAGAGTTCAGGAAGCGATGAACGTGAAGAAAATAGAGTCAGCAGACTCGTTGCTGCAAATGCCCGACACGGCACTCGCGTGTGTGCTACAGTGTCTCGACGCCAAGGGGCTCAATACAGTATCCAAGACCTCAAAGTATTTTAATATGTTTATGCCATGTAGTTGTCTGCGGCTGACGGAGCACATTGCACGAAATCGGGTTTTGGAGCTTTTGCAAGGGGACAACACTGCTGCCGAACGATTCAAGTACGCACTGTCATTGTAGACCGGAATCGTCCTTGCCAGTGACTTGTACACATTTATGAATGAATCTGAATTGAATAATGTTCTTTATCAGACGAATGCCATATGCAAGTAGAAGAGACGCTGACGTTTTTCTGGCGACTTCCCTTTGCTGATCTCCGTGGACGAAGATGAACCGTGAGCCTTTTCTGCAATGTAGGTATTTACAATGGCGAGAGCGTCTATTTTTAGAGGAAAACTCTGGGTGTGGATTTGATATCAAGTGGTGTGAAAACTTTGGCTTCAAACTAGAGCAAGCAAGCGAAGGGAAGGGCACTGTTGTTCGTTTGCTTGACATGGGGCCGAAACTTTTGCTGTCTAATGCTAGCACAGCCGACCAATCTGTCCTGAGATGGAGGCTGAGGGTGACGGGAAACACTGCTGTAGAGTTTGGTGTTGTCCCAGTTGACCTCGAAATGAGCCAGAACTCTCTGCACAAAACTGATTTTGTCAAGGGTTGTAGGGAGCAGAGATGCACAGGCTTTTGTTCTCAGATAACTGCGGGATCGCATCTCCCTGTCAAGGTGCCAATAGTACGTGGAACAATTGTAGATCTGGTCGGACGCCGTGGAAGTGTGGAGATTGTACTAATCTATCCTAATGATGCACAAGAAATCAAATGGAATAGAGACGGTCACCCGGTGCCTTCGCCGTATCAGGGCCCACGTGTCCTTAGATTTGAGATTGAATACCCGAAAACATTTGATGTGAAATTAGCCGTCACTTGCTGGGCAAAAGCTTCTTTTGATGTCTTGCACAGTGGAATCGACAAAACATACGGCATGGCAGAAGGCATCAGGTCAGAAGATCGATATGCTCAAGTGGATATGGAAATCGAAGAAGAGAGAGCAAAATGTACGGGAGAAATCATGGAAAGAGCCAAGTCTGCACCCAACGTACTGTGTAGTGCTAGCGAAGCCCAACAGACTAGCAAAGATCCAGACTGCTTATCCTCTGGGGCGGAGATGATGGAAGCTGATGCAGATGAGCCCATGGATTGATCTGAATCGATATCTAGGCAGCTATTATATCTTGGGTCGATTCGGATATACATCCACATCACTGTACAATACAATGTATCATTACATTTTTCGGTAGGATGAATAGAACTATAGTATGTTTTAGAGAGACAAATGTGGATGAAGTGAAATGGGCATGTCAGAAATCATAGTATACTCAGGTATCACATTCTCTCTTAGCAGGTTGTCAGATTATTGGATACTAGTATCCACTGTACGGTGTGTGTGACAACTTCAAAATTTTGCCGGAAATTCTGAGCAAATATTCCCACATGTTGCTAGGCAGGTTATAGCGTAGGATGGATGCCAACGATTCTTGTTTTTTTTGATTATTTTTATTTTGTTATTTGATTGATACAAAGTATTTCATTTTTATCTCTTTTCTGGCGATTGTTCGATTATATATCTTATATATATGATAGTATTATTGGTGTAATTCATTTCATTAGTCAGGTTAACTTCAGTGGCAAGAAAACCATCCTTGAAAAATGCAACAAGCCTGGTCACGTGACCAGTGCACTGTCACAGGGTATACCCTACGTAGCGACAGATACATACTGTATGCATTGCAGACACATTACCGTGAAGTAATTGATTGATTTTATATTTTGCTGCATACGTGATATTGATTGATAGCATTCTGAGTTGAAAGGAAGTTTGGATCTCGCTCCCTAAGTATGACATAAAAACCAGTCGTGTTCTAGGCATTGTCTCGTCATGAGCATCTTGTCGACGGACGCCATGGTGCAACGGCATCCTGCCAAAATCTCACATGTTTCTCTCTGTCCAAATTTTGGTATACTTTCGAATTTTAATACATGGGAGTCGAGACGAAGGGTGACAACGATGCAATTCGGTGGTCACTCGTCACGTGTGGTCAGGAAGGCTGTTTGTATCCGCAGTGTTGAATTGGGTTTGTCACGACGTATGGATGCCACTCTTGACCGTCAAAATGCACATAAAATACAGGCAGTTGGCTTGGGCTGCTTCGAGCCTTGTGGAGTAACGCCTGCAAACGTGTCATGTCCTATGGACTTGCAGAACCCAATGTGTTGGGTGTCCAAGGGACATGTTGGGGCTGTGAACTCGTTGGAGGTACTGTTGCCTGGTAACAACCAGCCTCCGATGATTTTTTCATGCGGAATGGACAAAACTGCAGCAATATGGACGCTTTCTGGGTCTGAGATGGAATTGAGGAGGAAAATCATTTTGTCTGGAGGTCCAGCGTTCTGCGCAGTAGGGGACATGCGCTCAGAGGATGGCTTGTTGGACAGAATCTACATGGGCACGCACTCAAACACGGTACTATCATGGACTCCTGAAACTGTGGTTGAGTCAGATGAGTATGCCATAATTGGTCGGCAATGTGGCTGGGTAAGAAGCATGGTATCAGATGGAAGGTGGCTGTTTTGTGCCGCTTGCAATCAGATTCAAATGTTTGATAGAGCTCGTGCGGTGCCAACGTTGGTGGCCAGTGTAACCTTGGACAAGGGAGATATATTAGCAATGGCCTGTACAAAAGATACTCTGTACGCTGGAACTGTTGATGGGTGCCTGTACGCATTCGATGTTGATAGATGTGGTGGTATCTCTTTAAGATCTTGCAGAACAAGAGCTCATGGTGGCAGAATAACAGACTTGATAGCGTACAAGGGGATGTTGCTTTCTTCGTCATACGACGGGAGCATCAAAGCCTGGGATTTTAGAGACTTGGAGATAGTTAACATATTGTCAAATGCCCATAGTGGTGAAAGGATCACCTGCTTGGCGTTGGGCCCTTGTGATGTCTTGTACTCGGGAGGAGTTGATGCAACCATTCGCAAGTGGGAGCCCAATGTGCTCGAGCAACTAGACAAACCCATGAGGCTAGAGAATGGCGACTCGGCGCGCTGTTTAGCTTGTACAAAAGATATTATGGCACTTGGTACCGCCAGAGGGGACATCCTGGTGTGGAATGGCGATTCCAACAGCTCCCAGTGAGATTGGTGCATGTCACTGGCACTTAACAAAATGTATCACTATCTGTAATATAACCTGTTCCAAAACGGTTTAAGAAAAAAGTTCAGACAATTGATAATCTCCTCTCTTCCTGAATTATCAGCATCTACAATCTTGGTTACTTAAACCCTTCTCGAGTTAGCTGCTGATTATTGAAATTCACTGAGACTTCATTCGAATTCGAATGGCTTGTCGTGGATAAGGAGGGCACGCCTGATCCAAAGATCGATTCTGGCACTGCAGCTCTCGTAGCCCACATTAGGCGAGAACCGCGCCGTTAGTATGGGTAATAATTTTCATTTTTTTGAATATTAGTCAGGAGTATTAGTCAGGCGCGCGATATGGCCTCGATTTTCCAAACGCTGAGGCCCTCCTCTGGCCTCTCGCCAACGAGAGATTGGTGCCTCCCAGCTACCCATTCAAGTGAGTGAAACCTGTCATTTTGTTTGCTTTTTCTGATTGATAAGGGACAATGTACATTATAGATCACATAATCTTGTATGATCCATATGTTGGAAAGTTGATCGGCCTAGGATTGTGGTTTCCAGAAGGAGCACAACGCCAACTCCCAATTGGGAGACGTTCAAGCACCAAGAGCAAGGCAATGCTGCGATGTGCAGTCAGTGCTTCGGCAAGAGTCACGTCTGAAAAGATGAATGGTTCTATTGTAAGTGTTATAAATCTGCATTCGGTGAATGGCGTTGGTGGTTCAAGTTCCTGGCATGGTTCACGTTGCTTTGCAAATTCTGTAGACCGACCAAGATACTGGCGAAGAAGCATTGCGCCAGGAAAATGCCGCATTGCGTCACAAGGTCAAACTTCAATTTGAGAATTTGGATGAAATGGGACTCCTGAAACCATTTTTGGCCGAGCATGAGAAAATAGTGCTGTTGGGTGCAAAGCTTGGGGAGGGTATTCCATCATTCGTCAACTCGAGGGCTGATGCCAAGCCAGATGGATGTGAAGATGGAGAAAACGCGCATGAAGTGGACGAGAGTATGAACGAGCCGATTCGTGATGACTCCACAAAGACGTATGCGCGAATACAGGGCGTCGAAATCCAGGTAGAAAGCGATGACACCCTGGTTTTTAAATTCCAATCACCAAGTGGTACGTGTTGTTTTGTTTCTAATGTTTGTGTGTCTATAACTGCATGAATACCATATCACCTTTATATCAACGCTGGTTGAGCTTTGAATCACACTAAAATGGTGATTAGAATAATGAATGATCTCTCTACCTTGCGAATGGCACAAGAATAAGGAGAATGCTTGGTATCTGCAGTTTCAAATAATTCGTTGGCCTCTAGTCTGGCTTCTAGCTATGGTGGGCGTAAGAACGTGGCTGGACGTACTAGTGGCGCAAACAAAAGTACTATAAAAGCTACAAAAAGTAAAGAAGAACTTGAAATCGAAGCTGCAAACGCGGAAGTGGAGAATCACTCTCCTGTAGAAGTTTTGCAAGACAAAGGAGAATGGCTCTTTGCAACAGTGCCTAACACGCTAGTCGCTGGGGCAAATGCCGTCTTATACTTCAATAAGAGCCAATCGGGCATTCTTTGCAACAGACCTCATATTCAGGTGCATGCCAAGTACAATCACTGGGAATTGGATGCGGGTGAAAGTGACAGGATAGACATGGTTCCAGTGGATCCAGGTGTGGCTGGTGCTCAATTCTACAAAGCAGATCTGGGTGTGATCCCTATGGAGGCCTATGAAATGAACTTTATTTTTAGTGATAAGGAGGAATTATATGATAACAATAACATGGAGAATTACATGCTGCAAGTGAAAGGGCCTATGACTCGAGAGCGCTGGATTGAGACTGCCCCAGAAAGGGCTGAAGCAGAGTATTTGAAAAGGAAGGAGGCGGAGAGGCGAGCTAGTGAGGCTGCTGCAAGGATGAAAGAATCTCAAGCTTTAGAAGAAGACGAAAGAAGAGCGCACGAGATGGTCGATGAGATCAAACGAGAGTATGGATCATGGTCACAAAATGCTGTCACTGCAATTCAGAACAAAGAGGGAGATGCCCTCTGGTCCGTCACGCAGCTTGAAACAAACACGGGGCCAAAAATCATATTAAAATATAATTCCAAAGCCAGCATTTTGAATGATATTGTTGAAGCGAACTCTGCGCTGATGTTGCGAGTTGGCCACAATGGATGGAAGGATGCATTTGATGTTCCACTGCTCCCAGGAAGGACTGGAGTAAATGAACAATGGTGGGAAGCAACCATCGAGGCCCCGTTGTCCGCTGTGGTTCTTAACTTTGTTCTGTACAGTGGTGATCATTTCGATAATAACGATGGTTCTAATTACTGCACGATCATTGAGAGGGGAAGGGATTTGGGCACGTGGGCAGATTCGATTCTCAAGCCGCTTAGAGACATTATCACTGCAGATCGTAGGGAGGAAGAGGAAAACATCAAAAAACTCACAGAGCAAAAGGAACAAAAGAGAAGATCTATCAAAGTATGTTAATGCTTGATACATTGAGTGCAAAACTGTTTCTTTTTCTTCATGAACCTGATTGCGAATGCATGCCATGTTGCAGGAAAAGGCTGAAAAGGTCCGAAGGCTTCAATTACGGCATGTGCTCTACACTGAACCAGAAAAGCCAGTGGCTGGAAAGGACCTGTCCATTCATTATAACCCAGACAACACGATATTACATGGCAGTGAGAATGTTTTCTTGACTCTTGGCTTCAACCGATGGAGGCACCCCAAATCCTATGGCCCTCTGGAGATGGAAAAAGCTGGTGGAGAGTCAAGCCACTTTGTTGCAAAGGTAGATGTCCCCAAGGATGCGTATTCGATCGACTTTGTTTTCTCAGATGCGATGAAGGATGGAAGATACGATAACAGAGGAGGTCTTGATTACAATATACCGGTTGGGAATTCTGTTGTCGAAGAGCCTCCCCTCTATGCAGTTCATGTGGCAGTAGAGATGGCACCCATTGCCAAAGTGGGGGGCATGGGCGATGTTGTGACAGCCTTGGGGAGAGCGGTACAGGATTTGGGCCACAATGTGGAAGTTATATTACCACGATATGACTTTTTCCTCCAGAGCCCTCTGCTTGGAGGGACGCAGTACGAGACTGAGTTTGAATGGGGCGGAACCCGGATATTTGTGAGCTCCTGCATAGTGGAAGGTCTCAGGTGCTGGTTTATTGAACCAGGCAATGGTATGTTTGCAACATCAACCGTATATCAAGGTAACCCAGATGCTGCAAAGTTTGAGTTTTTCTCGAGAGCTGCTTTAGAGTTCTTGCTTCGAACCCAAAGGCAGCCAGATATCTTGCACTGCCATGATTGGTCGACAGCAACAGTTGCCAGAGCCTACTGGTCGGAATACCATGAGCGGGGTCTTTGGAAGCCAAAGATTGTTTTTACCATACATAATTTGAACTATGGTGCATCATTGATCGGAGAAGCTGCGTATTTTTCGCAACGCTTCACAACAGTGTCCCCATCCTATGCATGGGAGATTGGTGGGCACCCAGCAATTGCAGCAAACAACAGCAAGTTGATGGGCATTCGGAACGGAATCGATGTTGATATTTGGAATCCCGAAACAGATCAGTTCTTACCCTTTAACTATACATCAAAGACTTGCAAAGAAGGAAAGGCAGCTGCAAGAAATGCTCTGAGGGAGAGACTGGGAGTAACAGGGTGGGGAGACAAACCCATGATTGGTGTGGTAACCAGACTGACAAAGCAAAAAGGGACGCACTTAATTGCACATGCTTGCTGGAGGACTTTGGATCGTGGAGGTCAATTTATCCTTCTTGGATCAGCTCCAGATCCAAAGGTCCAGGCAGAGTTTGATGGGCTTGCCCAGGCTCACGGGGGTGAAAATGCTGCCTTCTGTTTTGCGTTTGATGAACCGTTGAGCCACTTGATCTATGCGGCTTGCGATATGATTCTAGTCCCATCTATGTTTGAGCCATGTGGCTTGACACAGATGATTGCCATGCGATACGGAGCGATACCTATAGTTAGGGCAACCGGAGGACTTAAGGACACTGTCTTTGACGTGGACACAGACAAAGCACGAGCTGCCTGGGAGATGGAAGGGTCAACGGATTGGGAGACTGACGGCATAGATGCGACCAATGGCTTTTCTTTTGAAGGAACTGACCCAGGTGCCTTGGATTATGCCCTGAATCGTGCGATTGATGCTTGGTACAATGATCCTGAATGGATCAGGAGCTTGCAACAGCGAGTGATGACTCAGGACTGGAGTTGGAACAAACCTGCAATTGACTACATCCAGCTATACTATGCTGCCATGGAGAATAAATGAGAGAAGATGATAGTACTTTATCTTAATCACAAAGACACGCACATACATATATTGGCATTTTTTCATGTAAATGAATCAGAATAATTAATAGCTCTAACCAATTTGGGCATTTGACATAAACACCAGTCCTTCCTCATACGTTGAGCAAAACAACTGAGAGTCTGACCCATGAGATGATGTGCACATGCATTGGAAACCTTCCGATGCTTCTGCATAAATCTCTTCGCACATATTCTTGCTTCTCTTGTATATTTTCCCTACATCAGTGCAAAATAGCACCCTGTCCTCTGCACTGCCCTTGCTTTCATATGCTACACATCTGATCCCACCTTCAACCTGATCTTGAAACCTAGGAACCTTTGGATATCGAACATCCCATTCAAGAAACATACCATTCTCAGATCCGACAACGCATACATGAGCATTGGCTGGGTGGCTTGCCAGAGAGGTCAAGGGATATCTCTGTGTTGCAATTGGCAAAGAAGAACCGAGTGTCACTGGCCTTGCTTGACTCCTCACGTCCCAGAGCTGAACCTGGCCTTGAAAAGTGCAAGTAAATAATGACCAAGAAGATGCAGACCAGGCACATCCGGTCATTGCTATCGCCCCTTTTGCGTCATGGTGAATTTTGATATTCTCGCCTGGCACAGCAACTGAGTCCTGCAGATTTAGTGCAGTGAGTGCCAGCACCCCGTCCAGCGATACACTTGCTGCCGTGTAAGCCCCTACGGTACATATCCTTCCGATTAGCATCCAATCAATTTAGTACAAGTAGAATTTATAGAATCGATTCCTTCGATCCACACTAGCGCACCTTTATTTATCGAAACCGAGGTACAGCAGGAAGAGTGTGGCTTCACAAATGGCAACAACTCTGTCTCTTGAAAGTCTTGTTCCTTCAATCTAATATCACTCGGTAACGATCCAGGTAGTGATGGTATTTGTAAGCGAAGACGGTAGAGCGAGCCGTCGCTCGAGCCTGCAACTAATATGGCCGAGTCGCTGGAGCATTGCTCCACATCCAGAGCGTGACAACGACTTGCAGTTTGAAAACTCGCCAATAGAGACAACTGTGGGGTTTCAATTATGCATCCATGCTTTCTCCTAACTTCTAATCCATATAGAGATGTCTGATATTCCTGTGAAAGAAGACGCAGAAGAATCGAATCATTACTTTGTCTTCGAATGTGAATTTGCACGCGTTCACGTGAGCGGACATACCTGTGAATCCTCGCTCCATCCACAACACGCCAGAATATTATGATTACTCGATTCTCCCCCCAAATCTTCGTATCCAGCAGGAGGAAAAGGAACGCTTGCCACCGATTCAGCCTGCAAACCCAGGAAGTGGCGACTCAGGTGCCGTGAACTCATCATCCTCTATGGATACGCATAATAACAATATCTATCGGAGGAAATTATTTATTGATAACTGTATAGAAAAAAACTATCGGGACGATTTTTGTGTCTCTGGCATGACACCTGAGGTCATATAAGACGTTTCACAATTTACTCCAGAATGAGGCCGTAATGGCACTTTTTTGCTGAGATAAGGGCATTGCATGATAATCAAATATATATATAATCATAAAGGTAATGAAATCCATGTGCTATTTGGATTTGGACACGTTTAGTAAAGCTATTTTCAAGGCACCATCGTTCTCTCCCTTTATATCCATTGCTGCTTCTAACCTTACTGCATCAACATGGTATTTCAGGATACCAGGGCCTACGCCGATTATGCCATTCTGATCATTGATAACGGCTGAAGCTGAGCCCAAAAAATAATATTCTATTCCATCTCGGTCTCTTCCCAGAGGCATCTGTCTAACAGAAGGGTGCACCCTGAGATATTTCTCCCTCTTCCATTTCGAATTCTGCCTGTACCACCTCCTGTGCTGGTTTTCTCTTCTTCCTGCCAGGTATTCGAATGAATTGTAGATTTGATTCAATGTCAGATACAACGCCACTCATGCCTTTAAACAACAATTTTCCATTTTCATCCTCTTTACATGCAACTTTCTGGTTGTCCTCTTCCCAAACTCTGTTGTACCAATTAATTAATTTTGGGTATCAAGATAGCTTTAATTACCATAGTCTTGACCCGAGTTGGGATTTTTGCACTGGCTAGCAGTACATAGTACGCGGTCAGGAGCCGTGCACAACGGGAGCCAGTGCTGGATAGGAGACGTGTTCAAAATGGTGGACCAGTTGGGCGTCGACACCAAGGACCGTACCTTGCCAAGGCAGGTGGACATCAAGACCATGCTGCACAAGTGGGTGGAGGAGTACA